>JAKKPZ010000180.1:0-114189 GCA_022814885.1 Ditylenchus destructor
TTTCGCTATTTTCGGCCACTTTTTCGTGGTTTTGTTCATTTTTTTTCTAATTTAGACCATTTTCCACATTTTTCGAAAAATTATATAGAAAAATCTACCACAGGCTAAATTTTGTGAAAACATTGGCTTTCTCTTTAAAAATTGACTGTAATAAATCATTGAAATAAATTATAACAAAAAACAATGAAAACACAACGAAAAACAATGAGACGTAATAAAAAGCTAGAGAAAAAATAGATTAAAATAAAATTTTTCAAAATTAGACGTGCTCAGAGGAAAGCGACTCATTTTTCTGCATAATATACAGTCGCCATTTTAGTGTATTTTCATAATAAATTCTATTATTCTATCTGAATTGTTCTAGCAGAAACATTCGTTTTAATGACGCCAGACAACGAAACAATATGTAATCTTTTTGAATAGCTTTTCGAAGAAATATTCGAGCTGGGCACAGAAAGTACTATAAAAGATAGTGGGGTCTGGGGGCGACAGCCCCCAGACGGTGAAGAAAATTTGAGAATTGGGGTCAACTTTCTTTGAAAAATTTGAATATTCGTCGAAAATTTGCCAAATTTTTCGCCGGCCGCGCCCTTTCGGGCGCGGCCGGATGCATTCTTAGGGGTGCTTGTCAATCCCCGTTTTTCCCCGTTCCCCGGGGAACAGCACACGGGGAACGGGGATCCCCGTGGCAAACGGGGAACGGGGACGGGGATCCCCGGGGAACGGGGATCCCCGCGGGGGGGGGGGATCGAACCCTAATAGTCAAGTGACCGCAGTCTCTTACTTGGAGAAACGCGCGCATCGATTGTGAATAGTGTGCGCATAAAATTGAAAAAAAAAGAAAAATAGTCATAAAATAAGAGTGGTGGTGTGATATGGAGACAGCGAAATGGATGTGGCTAGAAAGCGTTAGCCGACCGCTGTCTTTCTCTTTGAAAGAGAGAAATCAAGACTGTTATGAGAGTTCTAACTAAAGAGAGAAATCGAGACTGCTACTGAGAAAAAAGACCAATGAGAAGTGACATGAGAAAAGTACGTAAGAAAAAAGTATAGCTTTCCCTCTCCCCCTCTCCCATCCCCCCCCTCCCCCCGAATGGGGTACTTTCGAACATAGTATGCAGTGGAAATTGTGGTGAGGGGTAATGTTATGCAATCTTCCCTTGTAAAAGATTGCTGAAGATTTGATTGAAGATTATTCTGTAAAGACAAGTGAACAGAATCACTTTCTTTCTAGAAGTTCTCGATTAGCGAGGACGAATTTCTTGAATGTGGACGCTTGGTCTGTGGTTTTTGTGGCACGAATCAGCACAGAATTTTATCGCATAAAAAAGCAAAGCAAAACCACGAAAATCAGTTGTGGAATCAGCGGAATCAGCCGAATAAACCGAAAGAGCCCCAAAGCATTGGGGGTGAGCATATTTATAGAGAAACAAATTCCAAAGTACAGGAAATTATTCATTGAACGAACGTATTTTGTTTAGGAAAGATTAATCATTTTGACAATGTTGGAACGGTTAGGAATTTATTCCATAGGACTGCCCCCGCGGCTTCGCCGCTTGGCGGCGCCCTTGGTCACATTCGAGAGTCAATAAGTCTCGATCTGTCAAGCGGTTCCGGCTGGAAATGACATATTCGTGATCAGCATGCTCAGGGCTGTCGTTTGACACCAAGATCAGCGAAAAGTAACGGGGGCATCGAAATTCGATTTTCGTGCCCTCGGGCACATTCGAGAGTCAATAAGTCTCGATCTGTCAAGCGGTTCCGGCTGGAAATGACATATTCGTGATCAGCATGCTCAGGGCTGTCGTTTGACACCAAGATCATCGAAAAGTGACGGGGGCATCGAAAGTTGCCCTCTTACGTGACACACGTGACACACGGATGTCACGTTTTCACGTATGTCAACCCCAAATCTGACATTGATAACCCCCCCTAAAATCATGGGTTTTTGGGTGGTACTCGCGAGTTGGGGGTCCGGGACCCCCAAAAAGTGGGTTATTCTATTGGGGGGGGGGAGCTTCACCATGCGACTTAGAGGGATCCGACAATGCTTGTAGGATAGAATATTATTCATAGAACATGGATGATGGAAAGATTTTTGATCAGTGAGGAATTTTCTAACGGCACGATTTTTGATCAGCATGAGGAATCTAACAAAATATTTTTCTAGGGCAAATAAATAGAAAAATTACAAACAGTTTTAAACTAAAAGTGCGTTGAGCACACTCCTAACACAAAAATGAGAAAGATTTTCTGACTTTCTTTGTGTCGGCAATAGCGCGTTTCTCTGCGTAGTGTTCCAGCTCCATTGGTCCTCCATGCATCCACTGGTTATCCAACTGCTTGACTCGGTTGGGTACAAAATCCTTACTGCGAGTGCTGGGATCAGGGTGAGGCAGGGGCGCAACCAGGATTTTTTTTTGGGGGGGGGGCACGTTTCAGTGGAAATGGCCATTTTGGGGGGGGGGCACACTTTTTTGGGTACCCCCAACTTTTGGATTTTGGGGGGTACCGGACCAAATTTTGCCCAAATTTGCACTGATTTACACTCATTTTTTCAAATTTTCCCATTTTGGGGGGGGGGGTACGTACCCCCGGTACCCCCCCCTGGTTGCGCCACTAGGGTGAGGTGATCGTGTTCCATAGGGTTTGTAGCTGCCATGATACTCCTTAGTTTTGTGAGTCTCTTTCTCTGCCTGTTTGTGCTTTTTGTTTCGAAGTCGCTTGATTGAATGGGGGAGGTGAGTGCTTGATGAAATTTTTCCGCTGGAGTTTATTGGAACGACGTTGGCACATTGCTGTGAGATTGGCACGAAATTTGATAAGGTCCAATTAGCATTAATGGCTATATAAGCCATCCTCCCAACAGCAGAGGTAATTGAAATTTTGAAGGTTTTTAATCCAGGTCCTGCACGGAATTTGAGAAGCTTATTGGATTGCTCGTAGTCGATTTACTCGGCAAGTTTTTTTTATTTCCGCAAAAGGTGCAAAATTTCGAAAGTTACGATGGTTTTTAGAATTTGAAAAATTTGCGTTGTCCCCCAAAATTCCCCTAATTTGCTCGATTTTCGGGAATATGTCTTGAACATGACCCTTTTTCGAGGCAAAATCTCAGAAAAAGTGGGTAAACAAATTACATATCCTGATTCAGGACAAAAAGTTGGCTATATAAGAGCAATATCAGATTTCAGCTAGGAAGACAAAAAATCGGCGAAAAATTACTCCAAAGTTTGCGTTGCGTTTTCGCAACACTGGGAAATGATGGGTTAATCAATTTATATCCACGGAATATGAATTTGGGGTTGTCTGTTAACAAAAGATAGTAATTTCGTGCGAAAAAATGATTGACCGACCTGGGGTTCGAAGTTCGAACCCCAGGTTGGTCAATCTTTTCGAAATATAAAAATTCCGATTCGAAATATCGATTCGAAATATAAAAATTCGCCACCGTCTGGGGGCTATCGCCCCCAGACCACAACTATATTTCAATATATTATATAATATAAATATATATATAAATATATATAAATATATATAAATCTCATCCCTGATCAGAATGCATGAAACCCTATTTTCGGACCTCTCCGATAATGGGTGTCCGTACCTACCCCTAAATCGAGCTCGGCGAGTTCAAATCCGGGCTCGGATTTTGCATGGTCCTACTATGAAAGTTGGGAAAATTTCATTTTTGTCCTAAAAACATCCAAGTATGCCAACTTCAACACCCAAAAAGTTGTATGAAAAATGAAAAACAGGGTAACTAAAATTTTACTTCAGAATATGTTCGACCAGATCCTCAACATGCGTTTTATAAAAAAATTGTGCGCTATGATAGAAAAATTTTTTTTTAGATTTTCTGATTTCACGCTTTTTGACCCCATATATAAGGGAGAAACTCCGTCGTGAGATATGAAAACTATGTGGTTAATACATTTTTTCTTATATAGAATTATTATTTTAAGTATTATTTTACGTAAAAACTCGGTTTTTACGTTATTTGGAAAAATTATTTTAACACATACTTTTCAAAGTTTCTGTTTATCACCAAACGTAGCCTCAATGGGGTAAAAATAATACTGCTACTGGGCAGGTGTATTTGAAATTTTAACTATTTTTGCTTCGACCCCTCCTTTCATTATTTTCGTTAATTGCTTTCTTCACATATACCGTAAATCCTCCAATAAGTCCCCCCTCAATTAAGTCCCCCCTCAAATAAGTCCCCCCTAGACCCCACCGAAAAAATAAGTCCACCCTCAAATAAGTCCCCCCTAAAATGGGTATTTTTCCAAATTTCAAATTTTTGGCGCAATTTCAAATTTTTTGGGGCAAATTTGAATTTTTATTGCAAATTTTGCTATTTTTTACAAAATTTTGTCAAAAAATTGAAAAATTTGCTAAAAATTGGCGAAAAATCGATCAAAAATCCAAAAAATTCAAATTTTTGGCCAAAATTTTTCGGCGCCAATTCAAAATTGGTTTAAATTTTCAAAAATTTTCCCAAATTTTGCCAAAATTATCCGCCGCGCCTTCGGCGCTGCCAGGAAAATATAAGTCCCCCCTCAAATAAGTCCCCCCCCCTAGACCCCCTACGAAACAATAAGTCCCCCGGGGGACTTATTAGAGGATTTACGGTAGACTAGTAAGAGAATTGAAAGATATAGATCATACATCTTAGAGATCACACATTTCAGACAGTCAGAACAAATATAATTCTCACTCGCACAATAGTCGAGACAGTCTTTTTCTCTAACTACTCTCATGTGTACTCTTTATCTATTGAGGGAATGCTCTATTCTCTTCTCCTTTTTATTCTATAAGGCAAATTTCGAGTATGGGAAAAGGATTTTAGTGGCAGAAAATACTATGTTGTGAGCTACAACAAACTTCTATAACCTTCTAGAAAACTCGAACCCCCAAAATTTATATTAGAGCCAAATGAAAGTTTTTTGGATTGACACAAAATCACAATTGCGTTTATCGAAGATTCCTCACTGAAGAATCCTGACTTAACTAATCAGTATCAAGACTAGGCCATATCGCATTATATGCACTCTAACGATTAATTTAGCCACCGGAAGCGATTATGCCGACAAGAGTATGCGATTCGTTATGGGCTACGCGTGGTTCAATCAAGAGCATCCGCCATGGAGGTTCGCTCGCATGGTTCACGCCAACGTCCCCTATCCTGGAAGAGGCTTAATCGAGAAGTACGTGGTCCAAACATTTTTCTCTTCAAAAACCAAAATCCCCGCTAAACATGATGTCATCGACGAGATCAAGCTCATTCTTTTCCATCCCGAGCAGCACAAAATTCAGTATGCCGAAAAGAATCCGAGCGGGCAAATTGCAATGTCGTTTTCTGGATGCGGATTTATGTCGACATTTCACTTATTAGAGGATTTACGGTATATATGGATCAATGCTCAAAACGTTACCGCACTAACTCTACGTTAGTGCGGCAATAAGTCGCAAACATGGTCGGCAATTTGAATCGCGAATTTTTTGGTTAAAATCTATTTTTTCGTTAAATACCCAGACAAGATCAAAACAGCGCTAGTGTGCGGCACCACGAAAAGACAACTTAACATGTTAGAGCGCAGAGAATGTCTGTGTCTGCCCGGTTATTTCCCACTTCTCTCTTACGCGCTTTTTGTTGTCTGCGCTCTAACATTACAAAACACTGACAATTAGTGCCGTAACGTTTTGAGCATCGCTCCATACTTGTTTTCCTTCCTAGTTTTAATTTTTTTAGTTTTATGTATATTTTTTATCTAAATGTACGCCAAGGCTATTAAAACAAATTATATCATGGAAAAGTTAAAATTTGTAACTTTAGAAAATATTTGGTAGAGTAAATATTTGGATTTTCTTATTGGCTAAGCGTTATTCTCCTTGTTGGATCTTTATGGTTTGCTGAATGTTACGGAGAACATAACAATGATGAAAAAGGTAAGTTTAATATCCGTATGAAATCTACAAAGGAACAAAACTAGTCGTTGGATTTTGTACTTTTGTCTGCTTTCCAAAAAGAGGCTTAGCGAAGCTATTCTTTATTAAGAAGGCTGCAAAATGACGTTCGGAACGGGTCAGACCATCATTCATTTTAGGTACATGCGGCGTTTAATACAATGCTTACAGTTACCTATGGTGCGGTACTCCCTCAAATCACAACAGCTTGGTGTAACGTTAGCCTGTTTAGAAAACAGCGAGGCTGTTTCTAATCCAGAGGGAGAAGGGCAGAAACATTAAAGCAGATTAGAAACATTGTCGCTGTTTCTGAACTGTTTGTCATTGAGTAATACCGCACGTGAACATAATGAGTTCGCGGATAAGTCTCTGTTGCAAATCCAATAATAGGTCGGCTCGAGTCTGCAAATCGCGAGTCTTTAAATTGTTGATTTCTTGATGATCGCTTTCCATTCACCTCAATTGTCATGTAAAATTTTTTTGAAGAACTAAAATATTTATTCACGCACACCAATGCAGGCAAGAATAATTTGAAGTTCGAATAATTTGAAGTTCGAACTAATTTTTTTTATTTTCGGCACTATTAGTATTTGCTTCCAAACCGCTTCCTTGGCCTTTTACTTTGGAATTGCGCAATAACACAAAATAAGCCGCGCCATTAAGTGAGGAATCCAGGGCTATTAAGAGTGACAACGTTTGAAAGCCATTTGAAAAAGAGCCGGAAAACTGAAACTCAGTTTGATCAAACGGAAGGTATTTTCGCTGATCAAAAAAGTGTGTTTTTGCTCCAATTGCTTCCCACAATTGAAGAAAATGTATGGATTTTTTATGTACCCTAAAATGGGTTCCACTTCGTGACATTTGAAAGCGACATCTTCCGTAAATCGCCTTCAAAACACAGCTACAATATTACTTGGTACGTGGTATAATTTTGGCATAATGCTAATGCCATACACAAAGGTATTTAGAGCAAAAATGTCATAAATTTGGAGCAAGTGAAATATTTTCCTGATCCGACATATGAACGGGAATAAATGGGATTAAGTGTAAATTCTAAAACTTACATAGAGCCATACTCCAAAAAAAGATGGTATGATCCCGAGAAATACTTCAATAATAGCCGTCATCTTCACTATTTTCGTTCGCTAAAACAACAAGCTCCATAATTATATGAATGCAATCGTCCCAATTAATTATCAGGTTAAATACCAAATTAATCGCTCGTCGCCGCATCTATTCCGATCGGAGAAATTTATTTTCTCTCTGCTTTTTTGACGATATATCTCAAATCTTGTGTAGAGGTTATACACCCATTTTTTCCGTGGATTCTGAATACACATTTAGTTTTTCCATGAAATGAGCAATTCTGGACTCAAAAACGGGCATTGGCCAAAAAGCCATTTTTTTGAAAACTGGTATGCATACGTCTGCATATGATTTGATCAAAGTGACTAAAAATAGATTTCTCCGATCGGAATTGATCCGAAAACGTGCAACAATAAATACCTCGCTCCCATGGAATGGATTAAAAAATTATCGCCCCATGCTCTAATTACAGAGAATGCTAACTTACCACTTTCATCTTTGGTAATTTTCTCAATGTGTACATAAAAGCAAAACAGTTAAATATATTCATACCATGAAGAAAGGCCTTTAGAATAATCAGCGCTGCAAATCTAGGCCGCCAGTCTACTTTAGGGTCCAGTAATGTAATACCGATTGCAATTAAAAGAGTTGCCAATTCTCTATAGTAATTATAAAGTGCCACGAGGAGTATCATAAGCGCCAGGCCAAGTAGATCACAACGACAAAGATCCTTCTTCTCCGCTCATTGTAATGTATATTAAAAAGAAGAGTGAGTAGCCGATCGAGCGTCACGAAAATGACAACAATAGGAGAAAGGAACATGTATAAGTTGTAAAGAAATTCGACTATTCTTTAGGGGTCGGCGAGCCCGAGCTTTGCCGAGCTTTCGAGCCCGAGCCCGGGTAGGTCGGGCTCGAAGCTCGGGCTCGGCCAAAATGGAATTCCACCGAGCCCGAGCCCGAGCCCGAGCCTGGGCTCGGGCTCGGGCTCGAAGCTCGGAAAAAAGGGGTCGAGCTTCGAGCCTACGGGCTCGGGCTCGGTCATTTTTGGCCGCCCCCAATGGGCGCGGCCGAGCGAAAAATTTGAAATATTTCGAAGAACATGAAAAATTTTCAATGTTTATTTTTGCAAACAACTCAATTTTTCTAAAAAATTTTGCCTGCGGCGCTTTCATGGCTATGTATTTTCTTCCATTGTATTCATCTCACTGTGTACTAATGCGACGAAATACGACAAAGCTGAGCATTTTGAGCAACACTCAATGACCAGTTTCAGGGAAAATCACAGGGTCAGGACAGAAAATCGAATAATTTCCGCGTGCGGCGCTGATTTTTATTTCTTTCGCCATTGTTACTGAGCGGCAATTATCGTCTTCAGTAACAAAAACTACCGATTTTCAAGCTAAAAAAGCCGAAAATTGGAAAATTTAAGTTCTGTGCAGGCGAAAATTTTAGTTCAAATTTTTTTCAAAAAATTTGAATTTTTTTACCTATTTTTTTTGCCATTTTCGCAAAATTTTCCCAAATTTTGCAAAAATTTGCCAAAATTTTGGAAAAATGGCAAAAATTTCGAAAAAATCCAAAATTTTTGGGGCGGGTATTCAAATTTTGAATTTTTTTGAAAAATTGTCAAAAAATGACGAAAATTATTTGAAATTTGAGCAAAAACCTCAAAAATTTTCGGCGCCTCCGGTGCGGCGCGAAAAATCGAGCGGTTTAATTTTGCTCCCTCTATTTTTACCCCTCCTCTAATTTTGTCCCCTCTAGGGGTCGATCGAATAATTATACCCCCGGGGTTAAATTAGAAGGTTTACGGTATTTTTGAAATAGTGCAAATTTTTTTCTGACAAAACGGCATAAAATTGAAAAATTTACCCCTGCGGGGCTATTTGGATACCATTTCTTCCATCAAGTATTTTAAAAATATTAAAATTTTCATATGAAAATCATCAAAAATGGAAAAATTTTGCAAAAACCATAAGCAAAAATGGGAAAATTTGGACATTTTGATATTTTCCCGGAAAATTTTTGGAAAAATACAGGTAAAATTTGACTTTGCATGTAAATTTTATGAAAAAAATTAACTAAATCGTCTCAGTTTTGTCTATTTATATTAAATATACAAAATACTAGTAAAAAACAACAAAAAAGACCAATTTTTGATGACCAAAAAATAGGCGGGAAAAGAATAAAATTTAAATCGGGCTCGAAGCTCGGGCTCGGGCTCGGCTCGGCATTATTGGCGAGCCCGAGCCTGGGCTCGGGCTCGAGCTCGGGCTCGCCAAGTGAATTCGGAATTATGTCGAGCCCGAGCCCGAGCCTGGGTGGGTCAGGCTCGAAGCTCGGGCTCGCCGAATTTTGCCGACCCCTACTATTCTTCCATACAGCGAAATTTCTTTCACTATGTCGTAATCCAACAGAAGCAACCCAAAGAGTCCCAATACCTGGATCACACTACTTGTCGGGGAACTTATTGTCAGACCCGCAAAGCTTTTATGGGGGAGCTACAACCCTAGAAGCAAGGTGTGCTCCGAAGAATACTGAAGCACAATAGAAAGCAGTCGGAGAAAGCTCCCTTCGAACTTAGTCAATCAATAATGCAAGTTTATTTGTGTTTGTTTTGCGAAGGAGCACAACTCGGGTAATTCAATAGTGACCCTTTATTATTATTTTAATGAAGCGATAGACAAGTATTATTAAGGCAAGTTGGCACAATTAAAATGATAAGAGAGCAAATTATAATGAAATAAAACAAAGATGAAAGTGACCGAACTTAAGGCTATCAAATAGCAACGTAGGCCGAGAGGCAGGACAAGTGGGACAGTGGTCAGACCACGAGGCAAGCCAGACAAGAGCTTAAGGGGGCAAGGCCAAAGATTCGGTATAAAAATTCTGAAAGTATTCGGTGCGGAACAGCCGCTCGTGAACCCGTCAAAGAAGAAAAGTCAACCGGAAAGTGGGAGCTTATGTCAGACCACTATTTTTAGGCAATAAAATTGCACCGATATGATTACCGTGTGGAAAGCCGAGAGGCAAGAACAGTGGGACAGAGGTCAGACCACAGATTCAGGCCAGGCAAAGTTGAAAGTAAAGTAAAAATGAGTCTGCGCGGAACAGCCGCAAAATCGTGAAACCGTGAACCGAAAAACAGTTTTTTGGGCTTGTGGGAAGGGACTTATATACTAAGAGAAAATGACGTAATATGTGTTTTGAAATGCTGGCGGCAATAATTTTGGCTATTGTGCTAGAAAAGTGATGTGCGCGATTTCGGTGTTTATAGGCAGAAAGGGAAGATTTAGGCTATTGAATTTGATGGTGAATCATACTTTGAAAGAAGGAAAAGCCCATTTCTTTTGTTATTAAGCCAAAAATGTTGCAAGGAGAAATTTGTTATGTCCTAAATTTCACAAGTTGGGTTTTGAAATTGACCGATGACTAAGCTAAACAAAATTAGAAACGAAATATAAATTATGAAAGTTTAATGGCTCGAAATGTTCTCAATTCGCTCCGCGACAGTTACATCCGTAGGTGTTTGAAGACTGCTGCTGATTGAAAGTAGGAAACGGCCACATCGGAGGCGAACGACACAAACTGAGGTACGAGTCAAACGGCGAAGAGTCGAGATTGAAATGGCGAAGTCCATTGAACAGTTGAAACGTTGAGGTTGAATGCAGAGGGACATCAGATTCATGACTGTTAAATTAAAAAGCAACCGAACCATATCTGGAGGGAAAAAACCCGAGAAGAGCCAATAATTTTCCTTACTACGCAGTTTGCTAATTCTCTCAAATGTGGCAAGAATAATTGGGATAAATTCGGTTTTTGCGAAAAATTCGCGATTTTTGAATAGTGGTGTAAACGGATCGTGAAATATTCGAAGTGAAAGGAGAACATTATGGTTCGGCTCTGATTTTAAGATACGGAAACTAAATTCACTGGTTGGACGTAATATTTCCGGCGAAGTAATCGTATAATAACGGAGGAATAAATCGATTTTTTGATTAAAATCCGGGAAGGAAATTGGTTCCGAATTTGAGTGTTCTATATCAAAATTATTCGTACAGAGAGGTTGAAAGCTGGGGACGTGACTGATAAGATTTTCAAAATCCGAAATCCCATTGTCTTGAAGCTCAGGATGTAGTTCTCCAATATAACTGCCTTCTGTGAATCCGTCTAAGTCGCTTTCTTGATTGGGTTCGATATTCCGTAAGCAATTTTCAGACAATTGTCTTGACTCAAGTTCACGATATGAGAGTGGTTCAATAGGCTCGGATTCCTCCGGATAAATTGACTCATCATTCGAATCCTGTGCATTTGGAATTTCCGAAATTTTGGGGGAATCCGAGTTTGAATTCAAGGCGTACTGATCTCTAATCTTCTTACATCTGGGAGAGGGAAGGATTTCTTGAAGATTTACGGGGCTCTCAAATTCAGTATGTGGTTTAATGTTATGTGCAAAAAATACAAATGCCGAAGTTACTTGAGTGGGCAAATCTTTGTCTGCACTAGAGTAGTGGTGTGGAATATTTTGATTGATGGACCAAATTTCCGGGCAAATGAGTTTATGATGTGGAAGACAACAGAGTTCGCAAATTTCGTCACATTGTCGGGCCAGGTGACCAATTTCTATGCACTTAAAACATAGTGGGCAAAAGGTACTGTAATGTTCGAGTGAGGAGCAAAAAAGGCACTGTCGAATCGAATTTGTCTGTCCACATTCTGATAGAGAGTTAGAATCATTCCCATTCTGATTTGGGCCCTAGTGCATAAAAAAGTCATTGTGGAGGACTGGCCCTGGGAGTACTGGAAATTTGTTGCGACTTCCTGAGTTTGAAAGTGTGAGCCCCTCGGGTGAAACTCGTGAGACAGTTTAAGAGATTGAGCGCTTTCGGCCCTAGCCTCTGCCAATGAACGACTTGTTCTTTGCTTCAAGGCATGGTGCTCTTTCAAAAATTCTCTCATTTTTCTAGTGGTCCATTGGTCATTATTTAAAAGGGTACTTCTTTCTGCAGCGTGCAGTTTCTCCATTAAGTGGCTTGGGACCTTTTTGATAATCAGTGACCGAATATGACGGGCATCGGTGGGTTCGCCAAGGGCCTCCATTCTCAAGAAAATATTTTCGAGCTCGTCAATAAAACGAGAGAGGTCTTCTAAAGTCCCATCGGTTGGTTTCAAAATGTTCAGTTTATGATCCAAGGCATCTTTTACAGCTTCGGTATCGCTAAATCTTTCTTTTAAGCGGTTGAGGGCCAAAGGATAGTTTTCGTCTTTCATCTCAAAACCTTCGACTAATTTTTGGGCAGAGCTACCCTTGCAAGAATCAATGAGATGTTTTAATTTTAAGGCGGGTGGGAGCCTTTTTGAATCATGTATCAAATATTTGAATTGAGACCAAAAAGTTGCCCAATTAGCGAGGTCACCATCAAATTTCGGTAAGTCTGGTGCGTGAACACTAGGCTCGACCGGGGTCGGATTTACGGCGTTGGGAAGCGCAAAGGCGCCACTACGGTTGGGAATTTGCGGATTTGGTGCCACCGCTATAATATCTTCTAAATCCTCAATTTTGTATAAGAGAGCTCCTTTTTGTGTTCGCAGTTTTTTGCAATACCCTGCTAATTCTTTCATTGGGGCGGTGTAATCATTGTCATCAACAAACTCTTCGTATGCAGCATTGTCTGACATACGTTCCTTCTCGGTCATTTTTAACCTAATGTCATTGAGGTTGTGCTGCGATTGTCTAAGACCGAGCATTATTCTCTGGGCCTCATCAAAATTTGTATCAAGTTCATAGACAAGAGCACGTAAATTTCTGAGCTTGGCTTTCTCAGATACAGGGGGATCGGGTTCAGGAGGAACAGGATAGTCTCTTTTGTCGTCGAGGACCTCGGCTGCCTCTTCCATTAACAATTTTATAATGGCAAAAATTGGTTTAGACATATTTTTGGTTCTTGCTCAAAAAGGGATGTCTAGTGGTATGATTCTCTTTTTGTGGGAAAGCACCACCGATGGACTATTTTTCCCACAGAAAGCTTTGTGAGGGAGCTACAACCCGATTACCGAAAGATGTCCTTTTCTGGAAATACAATAGGCAAGGGAACCTATTGGGATGCAAAAGATCAAGGACCGCTTGTTTGGGTCCCTGGGTTTTGAATAGGTGCAAGCGAGCAAACAATCAATAAATTATGCAATAAGGAATATTCACGATAAACACGAATAATAATTGTTTTGTAAAGAACACAAATTAGTAACGTGGCCCTTTATTAACTTACAAACGTACAAGAGACAAATTAATACAAGCAAAATGAAATGGCAAAATATTACTACCGGAAAGGAATGAGGACAAAGTAAATTGGGACAGAAGCAAAAGATCACAGGGGGAACCGAAAAGACTTACTGTTGCAAATGGAATAAGCCGAGAAGCGAAATCTCAGAGGATAACGCTAGGCAAAGTTTGAGGGCAGTAAATCCTGCAAGTTTAGCCGATAGAAATCAAGGCAAATTTCAAAGGGGCAAAATTAACCGGAAAGTGCTCACAGAGAGCTCAGAAACCGAAATGCTCACTAGGAGCTAGGAAACCGTAATCGCTCACACAGAGAGCTCAGAACAGAAAGGCTCACTAGGAGCTACCAAAACGGAATGCACAATATTCCATAATAAACCAAAATGGGGAATAGAACCGGGAGACGAAAATCGTCAGAAAGGGGGCCGAATTTGTGCTGAGCTAAGCAGCCTGAACAGAAACCGTTAAACCGTGCACAGCAAACTCGTCTGACTGTTTCTGTCTGGGGTTTGGGTGAATATTATATACCAGTCTGAGACGGTGAATTTCGCAATGAAATGTTCCATACAAAAGAGTCCGAAAATAGGCACTTGGCGCTGCAGACAGAAATCATATTGTTTGGGTAACGGTTCAACCGTTCAATAGGGATCTGCGCCTAGATCGGAATGTAAAAATGAAAAGCCAACTTATATGACCTTTTCACACCAAAAGAATTTAGTGAAGAGTTTGAACCTAACCAAACTGAACAGTTCCTAGTGACCACAAATTTAAGATACAGAGAAAAAAGAGATATAAATTATTTTGTCTAATTTTTATTTATTAAAATGATACTTAATCGATCGCTTCGCGACACTACTAAAAATGTTAATCGCTGAGCTTAGTGTGTGATAAACTATAAATATCTTCATTGTAGCGTTTAGTTGTTTTTCTTTTTATTTTGCTGAGGCGAACATTGGGACACGTCGACTATAGTCGGAATATAAAATATATAGCATAATACTCGTCGTATAAAAATTGAGTAAAATTGTGAGTATTGAGACAATAAGATTATACGTATTTATAGCTATCTGTGTTGAACTCAACGCCATCCTACAAAAATATTGTTGGTTGTTTATAATGTGAAAGCTCAAGAAAGTAAGTATATTGTTCTATTAAACTGAGATCGGATTCGTGCTCAGCGTGGTCAAAAACCTCTATGCAAAACACCACTTTAAAATACCAACTCGCTGGATTCGGATTCATTGCCCCAAAAACACTCTTTTTACCCGGAATATACTTACTACTAAAGACCCCAAAAATATTTTTTTAAATTCCGGTTTTAATTAATTAAAATATTTAAAAAAATCGCAAAATATTAAAAAAAAATATTTTTTTAATTAGCAATTTTTTGCCGATTCTAGACTTTAACCCGGTGTTTTCAATAGCGAGACCGAGACCGAGTCCGAGACCGAGACCGACGGACCGACGTGTTTACAATCAAATACCGAGACCGATACCGAGACCGAGACCGATACCGATGTGCTCACAATCAACTTTTTCATTTTTTTTCACTTTTTTCAAAATTTTTTGTACTAATGTGTGATAAAGTATTCCAGAATGTTTTAGAATGCTCTATAGTGGTTAAAAAATCGTTTTTTATAACAAAATATGGCATTTTTGGGCTTCCTCAGAAAATGCCTTACCGAGACCGATACCGATGTGCTCACAATCAACTTTTTTAAATTTTTGTGTGGTTAATTACCCGGTGTTTTCAATAGCGAGACCGAGACCGACGGACGAATATTAACTGAGAAAATTGACGGTAGGAAGTCGAGAGAAATTGCTCTCCAAGAGTTATTGGATATCAGACAAAAAGAGAGAGAAACTATTTCTGATTTTACTTCACGATTGATTCCCCCGGTCGAAATTATTATGCAAGGCAAGGGAAGTGCCACCTTGAATGAGAGACTTTTAGATGAATTTTTGGGCAGAGTTCACTCACATATTACTAAACTTTTGCGAGTAGGTGGATTGCCCGGTACTTTTGAGGAAGCTGTTAAAAGGGCACAACAGCTGGAATCCCCAGACGGTTCTAATGCATTAGGAGCCTTTCCACATGTGGCGGCTGTCAATCATAATCAACCGAATCAAAACAACGGGAACATAAAATCTTGGGTTCCCCGAATTAGTAGCAATAATTTCAAGCAGAGTAATGACCCAAATCGAAACTCTAATCTAAGATACTCAAACAATAATAATAATTATAATGTTAACAGATATCAGAATAAAACATATGAAAATAAGGGCCAGTTTACTAGAAATGATCGCAATTGGCAGGGACAAAAAGTTTGTTATTTTTGTAGTAGGACTGGGCATTTTCAACGGGACTGCCCTCAAAGGAGTTCGAACCAATTTCAGAACCGCCGACAAGGATCAGGATGGCATCAAAGACCCGGAGGTCGAGACAACCAGCAGCGCCGAGTCTTTGCAGTGCACTCCGAGGAACAACCCAATGAACTAGCTACACTGCAACAGCAACTCAACGAACTGAAATTGCAACTTCAGGATCGCAACAGCCAGGACTACTGTCGTACAATACAGGTAGGGGACAATTTTACAAGCAATGAAAAATTGAGTACAGGAAAGTCTGAATTGAGTAGTGAGCCAGTGAAAATTAAGCAGGTTTCGCAAAGTTGGGAAAAGCGGGTAAGCGGATCAACTTCCCTGGGTCCAAAAATGACATTCCTAGCTGTTCTAGCATTCAGTCTTTTAAGTTTGATGAACGCAGTTCCGGTCCCAAGTCATCCACTCATCTGTCCTAAGTTAGGAGAGGGGACAATCTGGAGTTTATCAAATTCTTTTCGATGTCCAAATTTTGTATTTACTCCAAATGCCACTCTAGAACAACAAAACCTTAAAGTTTACCAACCAAATATGGAAGAATATTCCTCCACGGCCTGGGTTTGTAGGAAAATTCGAAAAAGGGCTCTTAAAAAGGCCAGTTGGACCAATGACCCCGTTATTCAAAAAATGGACCCAGAATATCTTCCTCTGTCTAAAACTGACCCGGTGTTTTCAATAGCGAGACCGAGACCGAGTCCGAGACCGAGACCGACGGACCGACGTGTTTACAATCAAATACCGAGACCGAGACCGATACCGAGACCGATACCGAGACCGAGACCGACGTGTTTACAATCAACTTTTTCAAATTTTTGCACATTTTTTCAAAATTTTTTGTACTAATGTCTGAAAAAGTATTCTAGAATGTTTTAGAATGCTCTATAGTGTTTAAAAAACAAAATATGGCAATTTTTTATAACAAATTCTGGCATTTTTGGGTTTTCTCAGAAAATGCCTTACCGAGATCGATACCGCTGTGCTCACAATCAACTTTTTCAGAATTTTGTGTAGTAAATTATTCTAGAATGCTCTAGAATACTTTAAAAACTATTTTTTGAGCCCAATTAAGCGGATTTGAGTTGATTTTGAGTGGATTAAGCTATGTTTTATTCATATTACGTCGATTTGATGAGATTTAGAAGCAGATTAAGATGGTTTTGAGCTGGATTGAGCTGCAATGGATTCATATTAAGTGGATTTCATGAGAAGTTGAGTGAGATTAAGCGTATTTGAGCTGGTTTTTAGCGAGATTAAGATGGATTTAAGCCGGATTACGCGGTTTTGAGCTGATTTTGTGCTGGATTAAGGTGTTTCGACTGGATTGAGATCGATTTGAGCTGGTTCTCAGTGGGATTAAGCGGATTTGAGCTGTTTTTAAGCGAGATTATGATGGATTTGAGCTAGTTTCGAAGGGATTAAGGTGGATTAAGCTATATTTTATTCATATTACGTCGATTTGATGAGATTTAGAAGCAGATTAAGATGGTTTGATGCTGAATAGAGCTGCACCTGATTCATATTAACTGGATTTCATGAGAAACTGAGTGAGATAAAGCGGATTTGAGCTGGTTTTCAGCGGGATTAAGCGGATTTTACCTGGTTTTGAGTGGGATTAAGCGAATTTTACCTGGTTTTGAGTGGGATTAAGCGGATTTAGGTTTTAAGCGGCTGGTTTTCAGCGGGATTAAGTGGGTTTGAGCTGGTTTTGAGTGGGATTATGATAGATTTCAGCTGGTTTTCACAGGAATTAAGCGAATTTTACCTGGTTTTGAGTGGGATTAAGCGGATTTTAGCTGGTTTTCAGCGGGATTAAGTGGGTTTGAGCTGATTTTCACTTGAATTAAGCCGATTTTAGCTGATTTTGAGTGGGATTAAGCAGATTTGAGCTGGTTTCGAGTGGGATTAAGTCGATTTGAGCCGGATTAAGTGGTTTTGAGCTGGTTGTGTGCTGGATTAAGCGGATTTGGTCTGAGTTTGAGTAGGATTAAGTTTGAGTAAGCTGGATTTGATTCATATTAAGTAAATTTGATGAGCAGTTGAGTGGGAATATGTGGATTCGGGCTCGATTAAGGTGGGTTTGGGCAGATTTTATGCCGGATTAAGATGGATTTTAGCCGGAATGAGCTGGATTTGAGCCGGTTTAAGTGGTTTTGAGCTGTTTTTAAGCGAGAATCTGATGGATTTGAGCTGGTTTTCACTGGATTTGATGGATTTGAGCTGTTTTTCAGTGTGATTAAGCGGATTTGAGCTGGTTTTGTGAGGTTTTGAGCTGATTTTATGTGGGATTAAGCGAATATAAGCTGTTCTGAGGAAAATCGAGGTTCCGAAATTTTGCAGATTTCACCTATATAGGGGTTTTTTGATGCGGGGAATCCGAATTTGACGTCAGATTTTAGGTGGTCCCGCCACGAAAATTGGGAAACCCGCTATTTCCTTCAAAAAATGGCCTTTTTTGGTCAAAAATGGACCAAAAATGCCCATTTTTGGCACGATACGAAAAAACCAATTGCAGATTCGGAATCAGCGCATCAAAATACCACTAAAAACACATTTTGCGTAATACTCCTCCACATTTTCAAAAAAATCGATTTTTTTCGGAAAACCATGTGGTCCCCCCTATGGTCTGAAAATGGAAAAAAATCAAAATTTTTCTGATTTGTCGCAAAATGTGTTTTTAGGGGTATTTTGATGCGCTGATTCCGAATCTGCAATTGGTTTCTTCGTATCGCGCCAAAAATGGGCATTTTTGGTCCATTTTTGACCAAAAAAGGCCATTTTTTGAAGGAAATAGCGGGTTTCCCAATTTTCGTGGCGGGACCACCTAAAATCTGACTTCAAATTCGGATTCCCCGCATCAAAAAACCCCTATATAGGTGAAATCTGCAAAGTTTTCTGACAAATTCTCACCTCTTTATGTCGTCAAATACCAAAATATCGGCTTTTTGGCCGAAAATATCAAAAATGACCAAATACTTATAGCAAAATGGCGACTTCGTAAATATAAAAGCAGCAATATTCTAAATGACCGATATTTACAATATAAATCATGAAACAATATATTTTTCCTGATCAAAACCCATAAAAACACGTTTTTAAGATTTGGCGCGAATTCAAATTTTAAATAATGAAAATATAAAATTTTCTCGTTTCTGCAGCTCACGGGCTTTCAAATGAGCTATTACTCATAAAAAACGGCTGACAGGATCCTTAGATAAGAAATCTCGAATTATGGTCAAATAATAGGGTAAATATGTGCGTTTTCTGCATTTGGACAGAATGCCAAAAAAACGCCAAAAATGTGACAATTTGTTAAAATATAATGTCATATTCGGATTCAGGACAAAAAATTACCCCTAGAAGCATATTTTGTGCGGAGACTTCTTCGATTTTGGCAAAAATCCCGAAAAATGACCATATTTGGGCATAATGCCAAAAAGCGCCAAAAATACAAAGTTGGCGTCAAAACTGACCAAAAATCTGAATTCCCCGTGGCCGATAACCCTAATAGCAGTCTTTACCACTTTTCCACCACTTATTTCCTCTCAATTTGGAAATAGCTGAAAATGGGCGAGACCGACACCGAGACCGACGAAATTGGCAAATTTAAAATCGAAATTCTCGACATTTTTCACAAACTCGACGACTGCGATGTTATTTCATAAAATGGAGCCCAGGACATGTGCGACCATATGCAAAAAACCGTTTGGTCGGATCGCGTCAAAAAAGTACCGGAGTACCGACGCGTGTAAAATGATTTCAAATGGATTTGAATTTTTGTGAAAAAAAATCAGCATTTTTTTCACATCCGCACTCTCGACATTTAATTGTCGAGATTCAGCAAAATGGTCTTTTCTATAAGAACCGTGAAGGTCTCCCCTACAAATTTTGTATTGGTCGCACTATAGCCATATCTGAAAGAATTTGTGGAAAAATGCGATTTTTGGCGAAGGTCAATTTTCATCGGTCTCGGTCTCGGACTCGGTCTCGGTCGCGCCATCGGTCTCGGTCTCGGTCGCGTTGATTGTGAACACGTCGGTCTCGGTCTCGGTCTCGGACTCGGTATCGGTCTCGGTCTCGGTCGCTATTGTAAACACATCGGTCGGTCCGTCGGTCTCGGTCTCGGTACCGCTATTGAAAACAGGCCTTAATTCTGCTTTTTTAGCCTTCATTGTTACTTCAGACTAAATTAAAAGCTAAAATTCAACAAAATATAACAAATTTTGGAAAAAAACGGCAAAAAAAAAATTTTTTTTGAAATATTTTGTAAAAAAAATTTTTCGGCAAAATTTTTTGGTAAAATTTCTCCGCCAAAAAAAAATTTCGCGGCGGCCTTCGGCCGCCGCGAAAATTTTGCCAATATATCACAAAATTTGTCCAAAAATGCCAAAATATTTACTAAAATATAAGTAAAATTGCCAAAATATGCAAAATATTTTTTAAATAAAAAAAATATTTTTAAAATATTTTAGTTTAAAAAAGTCCAAAATATTTTTTAAATATTTTTTTTATTTTAAAAATATTTTTGGGGTCTTTGCTTACTACACTTTCTTAAAGCTAAAGATGGTAAATATATACAGTCAACCCCCGTTATAACCCCCCCCCCCCTCCGGGACCGGGCCCAGGGGGTATATCCGGGGTGGGGTTATAACCGGGGAAAATTTTCCAAAGGCAAAAATGGTCCAAAAACGCCCCAAAACAGTCTTTTTTGGGTTTTTAGGCTATTTTTACCATTTTTACACACTTTTTCATTAAAATTACACTATTTTACCTAAATTTGGAGCAAAATTGAAGGAAAAATTTGAAAATTGGGGAAAACTGCTCAAAATTTTCTCCAGCGCCGCTAATGGCGGCGCCGGAAAAAAATTTCCATGTGGTACCCCCTACGCTTTTTTCTTCCGACCCTCCCAGAGGGGGTTATAAGCGGGGAAGGGGAGTTATAACGGGGGAAATCCTTTGTATTATTTCATTTGTTTTCCGTTCCGGGCCCAAGGGGGGTTATATCCGGTGGGTTATAGCGAGGGTTGACTGTAGTAATTAAAATAGAGCGCCACCGCGCAACGGTAGCAACAGGTGGACGTATCAGGCAGAATATATATTTACATACAGGTGGCATTTCGAAATTCCAGCACTAAAACTGATGCCGTATTCGTGGTAGTAAACCTCTATGCAAAATATCAAGGATTCAGATTCTTTGCCTCGGAAAACATACCCTTTTAGCACGAATATACTTACAGCTCTTATCCTCATCTTACCTAGCTGAAAATTATCTGCTTAGAAAAGAAAGAATACTTTGCTGATAAGTGTAAAATAATGAGAGAGGAGAGATACTGTTGCAAACTCAATAATAGGGTCGGCTGGACTTATATATTAATTTAGTGAGTTTTGTAACGTTTTCATCCTGGTGCATAACACAAAAGAGGTAAACAATTTGCCGACAATGACTATATGGCATTTCCTAAATAGTAATGTAATAAAACAACTGTAAAGAAAGTAACGCAATTAAGTATAGGTAGGCGTTACGATTCAATTGGATTTATTTAATAAGCCAGTATATTGAAAAATGGTTGAGTCGGCCAAAAGTGATGTTAAATTAATATTGGTAACACAGATTATTGTTGATGTCTAACAAATTCTAAGAAACATGATTCTGATGAGCTAGTTGTTCCAAGATTATCCTGGTTAAGCGAAAATTAAATCAGCGCAATTTGGTCCCTAATTTGGTTATGACGCTATGCAGCTGCAATTGCACGTAGATTATGATTCTGCAGTAACCTCGAGCAAATTCTTGATGATTTCGATATACAGGGTGTTCAATTTAAACGTAACGTTTTCTTTTTAAAATATCTTTTTTTAATTCGCGCATTAGATATAAGTGTTTATACTCATTTTCTAGCTAAGACTTTACCATTTTGTTTTAAAAAAAGATCAGCACGATCGGCATACAAAAAAGTGGAAAACGACGTTGCCGAAGGCGTTGGAAATTTTCCTCGAGTCGAACCTCACTTAAGTTTGCACCCTCGGGACCAGCCCAAAGTGCGAACTTAAGTAAGATGCGAACCAAAGTGAGGGCGAACTTAAGTGAGGTTCAACTGTATTTAAATTTCGAAAACAGGCCATGGAATGACAAACAAAATTGGCAAACTTCCAAAAAGGCTTGCATATGCATATTTTGAAACAATGGCGATTTTCGATTTTCCGCAATAGAACCTATTTACTTGCTGAGCCATATAACATTCGGTTGTGAAGTTAACACGGCTACGCTTCACTTTAATCCCCGTGCCAAAAATGCCCGAAACCGGTGTCAATCGACTCCATTTGATGAGAGAAGTCCGAAAAACACAAAATTAGGATGGAGAAATGCAACTAGAGCTTTTTATGCGTGTAGTTAACACTACACGTGATGTTAAATGAATGTTAGTAACGTCGATCATTGTCAAATCGATGTTAATCAAAATATCATGTAGGAATTAACTCGTTATAATAATGTTACTTAAAATTTGTTCTTCAATAGAATTTGTTCCTCAAGCAACACGTCTTAACATGGCATTCCCTGGTGAATATACTCGAAAAAATATTTGTGTCACTGAAGAGACTTTTTTGTCACTGATTTGGATTTGGTACTGTGCAGAAACACTTAAAAGGGTATACTTTTAGGCTTAGACTTAGGCTTAAGTTTAGGCATGGTTGTCGTGAGAGGACAACCGAATCTGATTCCATTATTGGGGTTAAATCTATAATTAGTATTAGAATTTTGGCGGGATACAAATCAGTGACAAGAAAGAAAATCTTCAGTGATATCCAAAAGTCTCAAGTGAATATACAAGTCTGATCTCCAAGAATTCAGAACAAACCAATTTTGCTTATCTCAGGCTGTAAAGTCAACCTTGGGTTAAGTTTCACATCACGCCGTGGCATCCAGTGACGCACCCAGGGGCCGGGGGTACGTACCCCCCCCCCAAAAAAAATGGGAAAATTTGAAAAAATGAGTGTAAATCAGTGCAAATTTGGGCAAAAATTTGGTCCGATACCCCCCCCCCCCAAAAATCCAAAAGTCGGGGGTCCCCTCCACGCGGTACGTCCCTGGTGGCATCCCTGGAGGTGACACTTAAATCTGGCTTCATTATATTCGTCATTTTCATTTCACAGTCTGCTGAACGCTCTTTATTTATTTTTCGGCGTTAGAGAGTGTTCTTTTGTTGACTTTATTTACCAAAGGCACAACTTTTCGCGTCTATATTTCGCAATGGATGTTTTTCCCTACTTGAATCGTGGTAGAGAATTTAACCCAATGTTGACTGTATAGAATTACTTTAAAAGACCGAAGCCGAGTTTTTCAAAAAGATTATGATTTATGTTTCAAACTGTTTAGCAAACGCTAACCAGTTCCGTGGTTTTGTTTTTAAACAAGTCTTTTGAAACGGGTTTTTATGCCATTTGATTCTTTTTCTACGAATCATTTAGATGTATTTCATGTATCTTTTGCACTCACCTCGTACAATAGAAGTCAATGTTTTGAAGTCACCTCGTACACGAAGCAATTAAATGCAAACACACGTCGATTGTCGTTTTTGAAATGTTTCCGAATCTCACGATTGACGTGATAAAAAACTAGACAGCAGTTGACAAGAACGACTTTGTTCGATGTCCAGCACTCAACACTGTGTGCATATTCCCATTATTGAGAAGTAAGGAAACAGTTCCAAAAAACAATGGTTTATTTAATTCGCATATGAATGTACAACCCTCAAATACGCGTGAATTATAATTTAATAATGAAACAAAATTAAATATGTATCTTGGATAAAATCATCGTTAAAGCCACACACAAAATTACGACGAAGAATTTTACAGTGATTTGAACGTTAGAATTACTGATCGGAGTTGCGAAACCAATTTGGTGATTCTCTGGTGTGTAATCGAATGCAATGCAATGGCGGCGAAAGAAAGATAGGCCGAACGCCCAGTCGTTACCGTGTTCGACAGGATAGAGACATAGGACACAGTTTTCATCAATCGATCTCTAAACAAATATTTGATTAGCTTCGATCCCAGTAAGAATATTTGTGTAGAAGAACAAGATTTAAGAAATTGATTTCTCATGTTCTGATTGGTACTTCTTTAAAGTAGTGCTGTCTATGAAAGACGGAATGCCAGCCTGAATGGAAACAATATTTTTAGATATGCTACCGCCAATAAGCGAAATCCGCCATTACGCGTAATGCCAAGCCAATAAGAGAAATTCTCATATTGACTGACTTTACCCGCCATTACGCGTAATGGCGGGTAAATTTCTCTTATTGGCTAGCCATTATCGATAATTCCTGGCACGGTCAGCCAATAAGCGAAAATGGTGAGTAATTTTGAAAACACTCTCATTTTTCGGCTTAAAAGTGATTTTTGTTGGGTTTTTCACTATATCTGTCATATTTCTGATGTTACTCATTCTATCTCAACTTTTTCTCTAGATTCCGCCTTATTTTACAGAAGCCGCTAGTTTCAAGGAGAGAGCTAATTTAAAAATGAATGCGAAATTTACGCGCCAATTCAAATTATTTTTATGTGTCTTTGCTAATATTTACTTTATACTAATATCTTCTAATGTATCACAAAACGACCATAAGGCTATGTTACATAATGTGAAAGTATGTTTACTTACTGGAAGGAGATACTCTTCAGGCGTGAGCTCGTAAACATGGTCGTCAATAGTAAACTTTAAAGTTGGCAGACCTTCCGTTCGACAATTAACTATCCGATTCTCCTTATTCAACTTCCAAACTTCTTTCTTCTCCAAGACTTGCTTTATCAAATCATCAATAATCTCAGATGGTCCCCATATGCCATAGCCTTCTGTGGACATAAGAACTTGTGTGGACGGAAGTATTACTTCTTTTTGTTTAATACCATCCTTCCAAATCTGGAGTTTGCTAGCCGGCACGGACCATAAGCATTCAAGTAACTTGCCTACTTTCACAAAATTCCAGTCGTTTTTGCACCTTTGCTCATCTTTGCCTCCAAGTGTTATTTGTGCGTCGTTCGAACGTCTTCTGAAGAAATATGCCACGGTTAATTAAATACCACCACTTTTCTTCGTGAAAAAGAAACTAGCTTTTTACGTCATTTCAAGGGGAGTTTAAATCAGGTTTTGGCATTATGAAATCTCAGTTGGTTTATGTTGGGACACTTATGCTTTTGAAAAAAACAATTTGCAAAAAAACCATAGGGGGGACCCTATTGATTTTTTCGACAAATTTTTCAGAAAAATAATTTACAAAAATTTACAAAAATTTGGAGAAAAATGGCCAAAAATCCCATCAATTTTGACAAAAACGCCAAAAATTTTCGCGGCCCGCCATCGGCGGGCCGCGAAAATTTTTCAAACCTCGCCGTGCCGAAGGCACGGCGAGGTTTGAAAAATTACTCCCCTCCCTAAAATTACTCCCCTCCCCTATATTTACTCCCCCCCTGGGGGGGGGGGGGGTAGTTGAAAAATTACTCCCCCGGGGGAGTAATTACAGGTATTACGGTAATCATACATATGAAGTATTACTATTACTACTTCTAATCTGAAACATTTTTTTACCTGTAATCCACCCAAAACGAGATTATTTTTTCGTCGAATTGTTGCAAAAAATTTTGTATTGGTGACTTTTCCTCTTCTCCGAACCCCAAACTAATTTCTCCGTCATATATGTAAGCATCATCATTCTCGTCAAGATTACCGTCGTCCTTTGGGCTAAACATCGGAGCCAATGCCACGGTCTGATTTGCAGAAAATTGGCCAATCCAAAATGATATCTGATATGGTAATTTACAATGACTGATTTAATACCTTGAGGATGTCAAAGACGCGAATTGCAGTCCAGCCATCTAATGCTTCCATCGTACCGTCCATTATAAGTGTGGTTGATTCACTAAATGTCTTGATCTATGCAAGCTTCTCTTACTGTGAAGCTTGTTGGTTGCCTCAGATAGGACATTTTGTCGAAGAGACGGTGATTGTAATTTTCTTGTTTATATCTCGCATACCTGCACCGGTATGGAAGTGATCCCAAGAGCCAAGTCTATCTCGTCACGAGAAACAACTTTGTTCGTAGGACCAGCTGTGCAGGGAAGCGATATATAAACAATTAAATTTCAAATTGCTGCTCTCCTTTTCATAAAAAATCAAATAGGTAACGTAAAAATCGTAGGTACGTAAAAATCAAATAGGCAGTCCGGCTGACTCACCAGGTATCATAGCGGTTCCGAAAACAGAAACAATGGACGGAAAATTTGATAAAATTTAAAAGTGTCAAAAGTTTCTAGGATACTTCCTGAAATAAAGCTTATCCTTTCTGACTACGAGCCTGGTTCTGAATAGAATGATAGTGACTCTTAGGACAACCAGATTTCGCCGTTATTGATCTCGTAATTGAAACACTTTAATGGTTTTATAGCAGTTTTCAGGAAAAAGGAATCTTTTTTCCTGTTGCCAGATTGAAATCCCCGCCCATAATTATGATACATTCACAAACCGTAAAGTTTCATACCTTGGCCGAAACCTTTTACGCACGTTGCACCTTTTAGTGTTGCACTTTTCGCCATTGACAACGTAGGAATGTGGTTGAATAGCGCGGAATGCCACCGTTAGCTTTTGCTCTATAAATAAGTAACCCATAAAACAAAAAATAAATAGAAATTAAATTAAATAAGTAAAAGGTGTGCATCGTACGCAAGGGTGTGGGCCGGGGGATGGGTTATAATCCCCAGATATATACAGAAAGTTAATTGAGCATCGATAGTAATGCAATTTTTATGCCTCTCAAGCCTACCCAAATTTTTCAGATTAAATTCTTTTACCTAAACAACTCGTAACCAGTAAATATTCTGATAAGAATATAGACAAAAAGGTGGTAAAGGAATACCAATATCAAATTTATGACAAATATAGTTAAATAGCCCCAAAGAGGAAAATAAATATTGCTGACCCAACAAGATTTGCGCGATGTTTATTTTATTTTTTGTGTAGTTTTCTCTATAATAGTCATTGATATGATGTTCTCTATGTTAGCTTCTCAATTTCTCTAGATTCCGATAAGGTTTTCAAATTTCTAGTACCTGAAACATTTTCCATGAAAAATTAACTAGCAACATTTTTTGCATTTCTTAAAAATCAAGCTCGAACACTTTTCATAAAAAATTCTTCGTAAATTAGAAACTCTAGAAAATCTAGAGGAAAAGTAGACCCAGAACTATTGAAAAAATCAGACACCGGACCAATAGTAATAACTGCCCAAAAAATAAAACAACTCTTGGCCGAACAATTCCTAATGTAAAAAACAAGTCATTTGTCACTATTCTGAGAGCAGCTTCAGAATTTCTGCTCAATATAATTTTTCTCTGCTATGCAAATAAATACCTGGTGTGCCCAATGATATCTCTCCCAACAAATCAAGACTCATATAATTTTTCAACTGAAGTCCTTCTTTAGCAAAATTGATCACAGAGTTATTTGTCTTATCCAGTACATTGGCGTCCAGTTGTCTTATAAAGTTGGAATTTGGGTTATGCAAACCAATTGTTGCCGATATTGTTGCAATTTGTTTTTGATGAGATTTTTCTGCAGAACCATAATTCAAGAACTGAGCAATAATTAGACAGCCGACCAGAAAATTCTGAGAGTGAACATGAACCATATTTACCTGAAATCACATTTACACGGTAAGACAAAAATTCGTACACACAAGGTTTACAAGTTTTTATAGGCGCAGAAAAAACTTAAATATTTTTCAGGACAAGCTGTCTTTCGCATATAAAAACAAGTTTTTTGCCACAGAGAGTTAGCAGTTTTCTGCAGAAAAATCGTGCGAAAAGGGCCTGCTTTTGTTACTAACTTTCAAAAATGGCAGGCAAAAATGCGATTTTCCAGTATAAAAATATTTACATTACATTTCTACAGAAATATATTATAGCGAAAGGCCACCATTTAAGTCACTAACTCGAATGTGTCGACAGGAAAGATAAATTTTGGAGTTCAGATATGACACTTGGGAAATACTCTTTGAAAATGGACTGGAAAAATTGTGTGGTATTAAAATGGGAACCTTCCCTTTGGAAATATAGTGTTTTCTTATCAGTGCTGATTCTCACTTTAATACTTTCCATGTATCGAATTGGTGCTTTAGTGCTTTTCTTATAGAAAGAGAGCGACAGCCGTTCGTTCATAATTTCTGGGAGTGCCGTCATAAATTCGTTTTTATTCTTTTTATTTTTTTTTCATTTTTCTC
This sequence comes from Ditylenchus destructor, assembly GCA_022814885.1. Taxonomy (NCBI): domain Eukaryota; kingdom Metazoa; phylum Nematoda; class Chromadorea; order Rhabditida; family Anguinidae; genus Ditylenchus; species Ditylenchus destructor. The sequence goes on from JAKKPZ010000180.1 coordinate 27,981, forward strand.
TCTGACAGGAAAAGGTCAAACAGATTTTTTCTTCCTCCTAATTCAAAAATCAGGGATTCTAAGGAATGTTTCGACATAAACTTTTCCGACATAAAACGTTTCTAAACTTGGCTAATAAAAATTTTTTCTAACTTTTTAGAGAGAATTATGTGGATCTTAATTTGAGTTCCGAACTATTCTACGTGGAGCTTATGGGAGGTGAGCTTTGGTCAGAGCCGAGACAAATCACACATCTAAATGGAAAAGTTGCAAGCCGCATTTACTTGTTGGACAATAACCATATTTTATTCAGCTGTAAAGGGTGTGGAGAGTTGGACCAGAATAATAATAGCAACAGCACTGACTTGTATGAAATCAATGAGGATGGTACCGGATTAAAACAGGTTAGCAGTTCTGAGTTGTTTTTTCATCTTCAAATTTGGGTAAAGTTTACATTTTTGCCAGTTAAAAATCCTGGAAATAGTTCTATGAACGTGCCTTGCTGAGGTTCCCAGTTGAAGCCTATCGCCAATTTGCTTTATCGGTTCGAATTTTGGCGGGAATTTGAACGTCCTTTTGCGATTAAATTTTTCAATGGCTTTCCAAAGCTTTCCAACTCAGTTTTATCGAGATATTTGAGGCAAAATAACAAGTTTATTATCAAAATTTATTATAAACATAAAATATAATAATAAACAAATGTAAAATATAACAAAACAAATAAAAATTATCAAGAATTTTACTCGAATTCTTCTTCATCATCGGTTGCTTCATCATGATGAAGAAGAATTCGAGTAAAATTCTTGATAATTTTTATTTGTTTTGTTATATTTTACATTTGTTTATTGTTATATTTTATGTTTATAATAAATTTTGATAATAAACTTGTTAGTTTGCCTCAAATATCTCGATAAAACTGAGTTGGAAAGCTTTGGAAAGCCATTGAAAAAATTTAATCGCAAAAGGACGTTCAAATTCCCGCCAAAATTCGAACCGATAAAGCAAATTGGCGATAGGCTTCAACTGGGAACCTCAGCAAGGCACGTTCATAAGCGAACAACACCTATAAGGGTATACCCTTAAACTTATACTAAGACTTACAGTGCGCACAAGCCGATGGGCCATTTGTTACTGTTCGAATTTAGGTCACATTTAGCAACAACGGTTTTGATGCGTACCCAGCGATCAACAACGACGGCTCATTCCTTTTATGGAGCAGTAACAATTGTTGCGCGTATGAATGTATAACGCGCCAATATGCTTGGCCAGTGCTATAATATCCAGAAATTAAAAATTATAAAATCGGCGTTAGAAGAACGATGTCGGCAAAGAAAATATAACTGGATTTGTAAAGAAATGTCTATACATTTTGTCTGGATGACAAGTGGTTTTTTGTGCTGTTTTTGAATGATTAGAGGTATCGTGAAAATGAGCGAAAGAACTCACAAAGGTGTCCGCAAAATGCGGTACATAATTTGTGGACGTTTCCTAATCAAATATAGTTGTGCAACTTATCAATTATATTCATAAAATGGCGTAGATAAGAGTTCCGCATAGGCAAATGGCGATTTGAATTTGCGCCAAAACATAATTGCATGCCAAAGGAGTTAAAAGGGGCCGCTGAAAATTTTTAATGAGGGGGATTACTCGGCAGGGTCTCCTCTAGAGATTGGTAAAAAAATTGAGTGGGGCCCTATTAGAGTAAAAATTTTCACAGTCAACACTTTTCCCTATTGGAGGAGGCTCTTTTCCTGATGCTGAAAAGAGCCTCCTCTAATAGGGAAAAGTGTTGACTGTGAAAATGTTTACTCTAATAAGGCCCCACTCAATTTTTTTGTCAATCTCTAGAGGAGACCCCTGCCGAGTAATCCCCCTCATTAAAAATTTTCAGCGGCCCCTTTTAACCCCTTTGGCATGCAATTATGTTTTGGCGCAAATTCAAATCGCCATTTGCCTATGCGGAACTCTTATCTACGCCATTTTAGCTGGCATAATCTTTTTATACTCTATTGATTCTATGACTTTATAATTCAGAGCTTTACGTGAAAACAAGTGAATTCAGGTCAAGTTCTAGCATAGAGCGAGAAAAACTGTTAGTTTCGATTGTAAGGTATAAAAATTACAACATATAAATATTTATTGATCTCTTTTCACATAGTACATTATGCAAAATTCTTAATAACAATGACTAGGCTAGTTCAGGATTGCGTGAGAAAACACAAGTGTCAATAATACAGGCATTTATTTTATGTCCACAGAATTTGATTCATTTCTGAATAAAATGCCATCCAGAAAACTTTTGAGACAAGTAACATCCTTTGGAATCTGAGATTTCCAAAAGCAAGGGTTACAAAATATTTCGTAAATTTCTGGTTGACATCAAGAGAGAAATGCAAATACCGGTCTTTAAAGTTGACGAGCAGGAAATTTGATGTAGTTTTTGTACACTAAAATCCTTCCGTTCGAAAAATTCTTTTTTCCCTAAAAACGTTGTTCCGAAAGTTTCAAAATATCTCTCTAAATTTTTCCAGATTTTCCTGGATCCTTCGGATAACAAAAATTTTAATACTTGTATCCAGAATTCCACAAAAACTGAATGAAACATTTCCTGCTCACCGCATACAGAGAAATAGAGAAAGAGACATAAAAAGTACACGTTTTTCTTCGTACATACTGATCATTAATCTTTACACACTGATGTCCCAAATCAATAGTTGTTCATGTTGTTGAGTTCCGTGAGCTGATCCTGGCGAATGGTCCGCGTGCGTCGCACTAAAAATTATTTTTATCAACATTTTCAATTTCAGGAGAAAAATTACTCACAAGACTTCCTGTTGAAGAGCCGGGCCCTCCGGCGATTATGATCCCGAGATTCCGCCTGAGCCGTCACCGTCCGCACAACTCCGTCCAGCAATTCGTCCTCTTGTGATTCACCATCGGCCGGACTCTTTCGCAAGGCTAAAGTAATCGAGTGTGAAAACAATTACTATTGAAACATTTTCGGTTACAATCTCAAATTGCAGCCATGTTTCAAAGTTGGGAATTGATAAATGGCCCAAATACAAGTAATAGTAATCCCGGCAGAAGTTTGATTTCCAACGGTTTTTAAGAATTTGAGATGACACTAATTTTCCAACTTGTAAAATAAGCTAATAAAAATGTGTTTATACAGAGTTGTGTATAATGTTATGCTGCAACTTCGTATCACAAAATTTTTCACATTCTACTGAGTAATAAAAAAATACAGTCAAAAATGTCATATTTTTGGCATTTTTTACTCCGTTTTCTTTGTCTCATATTCATGGGAAAATTGAACGATATGGACATAAATTAAATTTATCCTAGTAGCTAAGGGACTTGTCTACACAATGGTATAAAAACATTCCTTGGGTCCCATAAATATAAAAAAGTTAGTAGGACCGGACCGGAGCGTACCGAAACGGACCAATCTCGTCCACCCCTGTCGGCGACATCGATTTTTTCATCAGTTTTTTACCTCATTTATCTCAAATCTGATACCGAGATTAGGCCAATTATTAACGAGGATTCCGAATATGTAATTGTTTTTTTATTAGCAATTTCGCTCTTAGAAGTTGCAAAATTTTGACTAGGGGTCGGCGAGCCCGAGCCTGGGCTCGGGCTCACAACGGCGCCGGACGCGACAGAATGCGTACGGAAAATCGGAAATGCCCGGGAAATCCGACCTACCCCCCTAAATCGACCCCGGGGAGTTCAAATCCGGGCTCAGATTTCGCCTGGTCCCGCCACGAAAGTTGGGAAAATCGCGTTTTTGTTACAAAATGGCCCCAAAAATGACCTTTTTTGATGCGTTACGTCAAAAATAATTGCAGATTCGGACTCAGCGCATCAAAATACCCCTAAAAACACATTTTGCTGACATTCCAAAAAAATTTCATTTTTTGGCCATTTTTGACCATAGGGGGTACCACATGGATTTTGAAAAAAATCGATTTTTTGAAAATGTGTAAAATTTTTCTGCAATCAGTGTTTTTAGGGGTAATTCGATGCGCTGATTCCGAATCTGCAATTATTTTTTTCATATCACGTCAAAAATGGCCATTTTTGGACGATTTTTTCGTCTCAAGTTCGAACCCCAGGTCCGTCAATCAATTTTTTCTCGCGAAACTACCGAAATTTCTTAAAAATAACCATATATTCTTGCTTACCGGACCACAATTGATTAAAAAATGTGGAACTGTAAAATGAAATACCATCAATACTAATTTTATGGCACCATTTTGTGATAATTTTCGCCCAAAAACGTCAAAAAACGCAATTTTCCCAACTTTCGTGGCGGGACCACCCCCGATCTGAGGTCAAATTCGGATTCTCCGTACCCGAAATAGGGTATCTACCAAAAATCCCAGTCCATTTCGGACATACTACTTCACTTTTTCTCCAAAATACACGAAAATGGCCATTTTTGGGCAAAAAAACCGAAAAAATGTCGAAATGGGCGCAGATGAGGTCTTAGCCAAGATTTTTTTTGAAATAGTAAAATTTGAGGTGTTGCTCGACCATTCTGTACAAGTGAAATATTGATCCTTCTGTTTTAAATTAAAATCTGGGGTCTCAAAGTTGACTCATTTAACACTGAAAAACGCAAAGTGTACCAACTTTGAAGCCCAAAATATTAATTTAAAACAGAAGGACGAATATTTCACCCCCCAGGTGTGATAGAGCAACACCTGAACTTGCGTCCTGGCAAAAAAAATCTTTGACAAGACCTCTTTTGATTTTTGGCCTAAAATCGGCCGTACGTTTTTTGTCGCCTCCTTCAGCCTGTGGCGCCGTTGTGGGCTCGAAGCTCGGAAAAAAGGGGTCGAGCTTCGAGCCTACGGGCTCGGGCTCGGTCATTTTTGGCCGCCCCCAATGGGCGCGGCCGAGCGAAAAATTTGAAATATTTCGAAGAACATGAAAAATTTTCAATGTTTATTTTTGCAAACAACTCAATTTTTCTAAAAAATTTTGCCTGCGGCGCTTTCATGGCTATGTATTTTCTTCCATTGTATTCATCTCAATTTGTACTAATGCGACGAAATACGACAAAGCTGAGCATTTTGAGCAACACTCAATGACCAGTTTCAGGGAAAATCACAGGGTCAGGACAGAAAATCGAATAATTTCCGCGTGCGGCGCTGATTTTTATTTCTTTCGCCATTGTTACTGAGCGGCAATTATCGTCTTCAGTAACAAAAACTACCGATTTTCAAGCTAAAAACGCCGAAAATTGGAAAATTTAAGTTCTGTGCAGGCGAAAATTTTAGTTCAAATTTTTTTCCAAAAATTTGAATTTTTACCTAATTTTTGCCATTTTCGCAAAAATTTGCCAAAATTTTGGAAAAATGGCAAAAATTTCGAAAAAATCCAAAATTTTTGGGACGGGAATTCAAATTTTGCATTTTTTTGAAAAATTGTCAAAAAATGACGAAAATTATTTGAAATTTGAGCAAAAACCTCAAAAATTTTCGGCGCCTCCGGTGCGGCGCGAAAAATCGAGCGGTTTAATTTTGCTCCCTCTATTTTTACCCCTCCTCTAATTTTGTCCCCTCTAGGGGTCGATCGAATAATTATACCCCCGGGGTTAAATTAGAAGGTTTACGGTATTTTTGAAATAGTGCAAATTTTTTTCTGACAAAACGGCATAAAATTGAAAAATTTTCCCCTGCGGGGCTATTTGGATACCATTTCTTCCATCAAGTATTTTAAAAATATTAAAATTTTCATATGAAAATCATCAAAAATGGAAAAATTTTGCAAAAACCATAAGCAAAAATGGGAAAATTTGGACATTTTGATATTTTCCCGGAAAATTTTTGGAAAAATACAGGTAAAATTTGACTTTGCATGTAAATTTTATGAAAAAAATTAACTAAATCGTCTCAGTTTTGTCTATTTATATTAAATATACAAAATACTAGTAAAAAACAACAAAAAAGACCAATTTTTGATGACCAAAAAATAGGCGGGAAAAGAATAAAATTTAAATCGGGCTCGAAGCTCGGGCTCGGGCTCGGCATTATTGGCGAGCCCGAGCCTGGGTTCGGGCTCGAGCTCGGGCTCGCCAAGTGAATTCGGAATTATGTCGAGCCCGAGCCCGAGCCTGGGTGGGTCAGGCTCGAAGCTCGGGCTCGCCGAATTTTGCCGACCCCTAATTTTGACCAAAAACATATTTTTGGAGTAGGACAGCCATTTCTAAGGACTAACTACTGCTAACAAAATAAAAACAAACTACATATTCGGATTCCTCGTTAATAACTGGCACTATCTCGCTATCATTAGATTTGAGGTAAGTGGCCAAAAAAAGGGTAAAAAAACGATGTACCCGGACGGTTTTGACCTTTTTGCCGTTCGTTAAATCGAAGAGAGTGTAATCATAATTCCATAGAAAACAAATAAATGGCTTACCATCCGCCTGGTTGGCAATAAGTGTCCTTTCTGGAGTGGGCTGGCCCGCCTTTCTGCGAGTTAAAGTGTCATCGACGCTTGTGCCGCCTGTCAAAAGACGAGACATTTCTTGATGACGCTGAAAATTATTTTTGAATGCATAATGAAATGGCTTCAAATTTTATACAAATTTCAGTAATATTTTTATAATAATTTTTATCCTTATTTTGGCAATGAAGGTCAACTTTTCAATGAAAATGACTTCAAAGAATCATTCCCATCAATGATCCGAGACTTTTGACCTCAATGTCCCACAAAATTATGGCTAACATAAGCCATAATTCTCGTGAGCATAATTATTCTTATGTTTATTTTTCTTACATGCTGGAACATTTTTCTCAGGCAGAATGTTGGCAGAGTGCCAAAAGAAACTATTCTCACCTCTCTGTCTGTCATACCCGTTCCCGGCCTGCCTTTTCTCGGACTTGCTTGGACCGCTGCGCTTCCGGATTGCGCCTGAGCGGCACTGATCATGATGCCTCGGGTTTTGTTCCGCTCCCGCTTCTCGGCCATTCTCTTGCGCATTTGCAGGATTTTGTCGCGATTCGTGCGGTATTCCAACGAGAATTCGATCACCATTTTGAAAACCGTCGATGGTTTTTGGTCTTTAACCTCTGCGGGCGAATAGCCGAAATAGAGTAGAAATGCGTTCCATCTGAAAAAGTAAGAAATTTACATCTAAAATTCAGGCTTGGAGCAAAATTGAATTCCCACTTTCTATCTTAAAAATTTTCTGGCGCAAAATCTCGAACTTTGACTCAATACCTGGAAGCGCTTAGTTTAAAAAATTTTCAAATTCCCCAAAAACTTTTCCTCATCATGTCTGACAAATTTCCGACCTGTGAATAGTGGTCCTGTGAACGTGCTTGAGCCTGTGGATTCGCTCGGCTACCTCAGTCAAGAAGGCATTGACTTTGTTCTTCATGGACGAGTTGTTGTCTTTCTGCGAAATCTTGGCCACGTAATCGAACGATGCCTTGCAGTCCACCTCCATCTTCTTCAGGTTATCCAAGACGGCGTCAAAGTCTATCTGAAATATGAAAGAGGTTTGATCGTTCTTCAAATATTTAATAATGGATCAGGGTGACGTCATCAAACACTCTACAAAGTGCCATACGATTCAGTTTTTTTGTGAATATTTCTTGAATTAGAAAATCGCCATCGGAAATTTCATTCAACTTTGAAAGATTCTTTTTGATTTTTCCTTTCAAAAATTCATAGAACTCTCATCGCTAAAAAGAGTCTGGCATAGATCGTGCCGGGACAAATTTTTGAATAGGTCCACAATTTTTATTATCATTTTTCGGTCCGATTCATTTCAGGTGACTCTTCAAAAATCTCTCAAAACCTTATAAAAACTGACCCTCGAACTCCTGGAGACTGCTCCAAACTCGGAATACAAATCAGTACCCTCAGGATAGTGGTCCAGCATGTACTCGGAAAGATGATGTGTGAGCGGGTACTTGTGAACTGGATCTTTGAACTCTGACACTCTTGACAAATAATCCAATTGGAATGCTTTTATCTGAAAGATCGATCTTGAAAATGCAACTTTTGGCCCACGGTTATGACAACTCACATCTGTGCCGTTTAGAGCGTTGCCGATTGTGAGCAGCATTCCCATCGCCACTCTGAATGTTTTCGATTCTTCGATTTCTTTCATCGCATTGTTCAGCTCCATCAAGGATTCGGCAACGTCCTGAAAACAATACAATTTAAAAAATATCGAATTTATGAGTGAATCAAACTAACTGGGTTCCATTTTTGGGCACTTTTCATATTTTTGAGCATAAATCTGATGTTTCTCATTCTATGTCAACTTTTTCTCTGGTTTCTAATGGTATTTTCGAAAATTTGAAAGTACCCATTTTATCCCGATTTCATCAACATTTAATGAAAATAAGGTGAAATCGGGATGAAATGTAGTGTTTTTGCGTGAATTCAAATTTTTGAAAAGACTATAAGAAACCAGAGAAAAAGTTGGCATATAATGAGAAACATCAGATTTATGGCCATCATAGTGAAAAGTGCCCAAAAATGCAATTTTATCACCCAGTTTCGTCAAATATTGCCTGATTTTTGGTGGTTGCAATTTTTGTTATTTTAGGCATTTTTCTAATTTTAATTGTACTTAAAAACGATGTACCTAATTTTACCACATTTTGCAGAAAATTGACTTTCTAATAAATTTCAAACTGCACTATTACCTTCTCCAAATTCTGATAGTCCAGCATGAACAGCCACAGTTTCAGTCTCTCCAACAGGCAATCAATTTCGCTCAAACTCAAGAGGAACTGCTCCGCTTGGCCCAGGGGCGTTTCGGGATTCTCAGCCATCTTCTCATGCATCCTCTCGATTTCCTCTGCGTGTGGCATCATAGTGCCCAGAATTTTCTCGATTCCTTCCTTGTTCAAAACGCTTGCGTCGAATTTCTGAATAGCGATATTATTGAGATTATATTTGAGTGAAACTTCTACTGAGGAAATCCTTAAACTGAATTTTAAGCATAAGCTTAATCTTAAGTACGCGTGAAGCCTCAGCTAAAGCATTTTTTTATTTCCTAAAGCGGATTTAGAGGGGTCCCAAATTTGAAACAAAGTAAGACTTAAGTTTAGGCTTAAACTTAAGACTCAGAATCAAGAGTCCAAGTGTGGGGTTTCCGACATTCTATGAAAGTCTTAAAAAGTACATAGAAGCTCAACTAAAAAACACTCACTCGAATGGCAGTGGGAATGACGGAGATTGGAGGCAGCTTCGTGAGTCCAATGTTAATGGTCTGAGATCTTTTCAAGGAGAGCACCTGTAGCACCTGCGGCTTTGACTCGCCACCCGTTTTCTAAAATCGATTACCAAGTTACAAAGTTCCACACAACATTATATTTTTACTTACCTTAACCGGCGCATCTTTAGCCTTCTGCTCAAACAGTTTGGACAGTCTGGTCGTGTCGATTTGAGGAGCGTCTACGCCCTTCCAGAAGGTTCCTTTTCTCATCAGCGCCGGCACCGGTGGCGCTTCCGCCTGCGCAGGCTTCCAATGCAGTTTTAGGGTGCCTCCGGCCTTCATTGATGATGACGGCCCTGGACTGGACTCTCGGCCGCGCATACTGCCGCCGAAGGCGGGCGGAGGTGGAGGAACTCCGCCGGGACCCATGATCGGTGGCGGGGCGGGTGGAACGCCTCCTGGAATTGGGATTATAAGAAAAATGACAAAGTGAAAATGGAAAAATTAACCAAAAACGCCGTATTCCCTGTAATTAGAGCTCGTCTTTTCCAGAGCAGCTGTCCACAACAAAAATGTTGTAACAGTCAAAAATTCTTGTCAAAACAGTTTTCCAAAACAAAGTTTTTATACTACTGTATCCCCTATGACTAAAGCCGGCCCTCGCTACGGTGGCGTTCATTTTAAAACGAAAAAATTCTAGAAGTTTCGAGAAGTGTTTGGCACCAGAAGGTAGACAAGACCTAGGGCTACCTTCTGGTACCAAACATTTCTGGAAACTTCTAGAATTTTTTCATATTAACCCTTCATTGCCTAGTGTATCCGAATAGATACGCTTTTGGTGACCCCCATTGGTGCCTGGTGTATCCGAATAGATACGCTAACTTTGGAGCAATTTTGGCCAGTTTTTTGGCTTCCTAGCTAAAATCTGATATTACTCTTATACAGTCAACTTTTTGTCCTGAATAAGAATATCTAATTAGTTTTTGTTTTTTAGCTCTAAAAATTTTTTTAGAGCGCTCTAAAAAAGGTAAACTTTTGAAAAATTTCGAAACCATAGGGGGGGTATCATGGATTTTCGGAACGAAAATTTACGAAAGTTTGTTGAAAATTTCAAAACCATAGGGGGGTATCATGGATTTTCGGAAAAATCCCGACTTTTGACCCCCCAAAAATTGGAATTTTTGGGGGTTTTTGACAAAAAGAAAAAATACGCGTCTAATAGAATCTCGAGTTCTACCCGTATACCAAAAATCAGCAAAATCTAACGCTTCGGCATAGGAGGGTCTCCCACGGCTCGGCAATGAAGGGTTAAAAATAAACGCCGCCGGCCATCATGACGGGCGAACAGGGGCACTAGTTACAGGGAGTACAGTAGTAGACAAAATTTGTTTTAGTCAAAAGTTAAACTGTTTTGTCAAGAGTTTCTGGAAAATTTCCACAAAATTGTTTTTCGACCTTCTGGAAATTTTCAGAAGAATCTTCACTGGGCGAAAAAATAAACTTTCGGCAAAGAATTTTATTATACAGTGTGGGCCAAATATTTTTGGAGATTTAATTTGCTTATAAAATTATGATTTTGTGGTCAAATTGTTGCGATCTTTTTTAAGATGTAGCATATGGCCATTTTATATAAGTTCAAAATCAATCCAATAAAAATAATTATCAAATTAACGAAATATAAAGATCACTAATTTTTGATACATTTCTCCATTTAGGGCCAATTTTCGTGTCGTACATAAAACTCTATGCTACATCTTTAAAAAGATCAGCGTAACATGTCCACAAAATCATAATTTTGTTAGCAATTTTAATCTCCAAAAATATGTGGTCCATCCTTTACATATTTTCGAGCTTACCTTGCGGCAGTCTGGGTGGCCCACCTGGCAAAAGACCTCTCTCCTGGGCAACTTGCGCGACCTTTACCAATATCAACGGATCCTGTTCAAATTCCACAAAGTCCGAGAAATCCAGGTCATTTATTATCAGCGGCTTCTCTTTGATGTTTTCCGCCGCCTAAAATGGTCTAGTTAAGCCATTCTATCCTTATCACAAATTGGTGATCTTACCTGTTTCCACTTGACCTCGGATTCGGATTGCCTGCTAGAAGTTTCTATCAGGCCCTTCCGGAAAGCTCCACTCTCCATTTTCTTTGCCCGTTTTTGTAACAAAGCTGCGAAACCGCCGCCCGAAGCGCCAGCATCGTCATCGTCGGAGTCATGCTAGAAACTTTTTGACATTAGGGCGAACTTAAGCATATAACTTTGAGAGAGATTTTTTATATTTGAAACTGACCTTTGATTTTGGAGCTTCCGGCGGTGGTGGCTCTGGGGCTTTATCCTCCGGCTCCGGAAATTCCATAGTCTTCTTTTCTGTCGGGGAGAATAGGTTGGTTGGAAATAAGGGAGGCGGCGCTTTCACTTGGTGGGATTCGGCTGATTCTCCGTTTTCCAACTGAAAATTAACATATTCAAACAAATTTCAAAAATATGATGGTTTTCAAAAAACCCTAAATTTTTTTAGGCATTTTCAAAAAGTTCATTACTAAAAACAAAATATGTCAAAACCTAACAAAATTTTGCTTTAAACTTTTTCATTTCAATTCACCAATCCTTCACTTAACCAAATCTAACCTGTATATTCTCCTTCTCCTCAGCCTTGTCAATAGAGCTCACGCCATTCTTCTCCGGCACATTCTCAAACCTGTCACTCATTTTTCCTATGGTCAGCTGAGGCTTTCTGCTCGGAAGTCCGGAATGGGCCGAGTCAATATTCAAATTTCTGCCGAGCCCATCCGAGATCGAGTCCACATCCGTTACTTTGGAATCGCCGTTTATAGGCGGTAAAGTACCGTTTTTGCAACGCCAGCTCGGCACTTCGTTCGAACTATTGTTATTGTTGTTTTCGGGAATATGCCCGTTTTGGTGCTCGAATTTGTTTCTGTTCGGGACTGTGGCCGAATTTTGTCGCAATTCTTCGGCCTCGAGCTGCCTGCGGCGATTCGCAGTTCGTCGGTCCAAGCTGGCAACATTGTTGTTTGAGTTGAGCACATTTCCATTCACTCTGAAATGAATGTTGTTAAGAAAGAGCGCAGAAGTTCGTGAGCAGCCTAATTATGTTTGGAATTTTCACCACAATTTTTGCCGAAAAATAACGGTTTGAAAAATTTTTAACTTATAGTTAAAAATAGTACTATCTAATTTTGTGTATTATCTTTTCAGATAGCTTACTAATGCTACCACTTTCGCAAATTTCGACAACATTTTTAAATTGTTAGAAAACTTCATTTTTCAACCATATTTTAGGACTAATTTTTGTGTTTTTTAATTACAAAGAAATTCCCCTCAAATTAAAAAAAATATATTCATATATTTTTAGCTGACCAAATATTTAACTGAAAACTATTAGAATCTAGCGCCCAAACTACACCCTATTTCAGCTAAATCCCGGATTTTTAGTCAACTGAACAGAATATCCAGGATATTCCTGGAAAAGATCAAACCTCGTGTCAATGACGGGCAAACGCCAGAGCGACGAATACATTTTTTATTGACAAATGTAACAAAATTTGCTAGGAAATAACGAAACTCTGACCCTTGATTGAATAAAGAAACAGTTAGCCCAAAAATATCACAGCTTAGTTTAAAAGCGGAACAGATTTCTCAAAGGCAATTTTCTTTCCGGAAAATAAAAGCGTTCGAAATGAGCAACAGACTAACCGTTATTAATAATATGCGCAGAAAAAGGGTTGCGTGATACGAAAATCGATAATGAGTGTGTTTATTTTGAAAGAAAATATATAAAACTGAATCTTGTTGCTGCTGACGGTTGTGGCGTTCGGAAGAAATCACTGCATTAATTATGGATGTGGCATGTTTATGAGGAAACTTTTTCGTAAGGAAGGAAACATATTAATTATTATGCGCAACAGTTTCGTAATTGGTTTCGAAACATTTGTCTAAGTTTCAAGTAGAATTTCAGAACGAAAGAAATCAAAAAATTAGTTCATTATACCAATTGTCATTTCCTAGCTTTTGGCGTGTTTGGATATTGTTCGAAATTTTGATAAATTAATAACATTTTCGTATTCAGAAACATTGGGCTGACCAAAAAAGTTGGGATTGTAGACATGATTTGACACGGAAAATAAAGCGTTTTAGAAAAAAGTTGTTCAACACATGGGATTAGAAAGACCACAAGATTATTAGACCACAAATGAGATTAGAAAAGCAGATTTCAAAAAAGATTTGACGTTTCAATCTACACCGAAAGAGTTAGAGTGTATCTAGATTTAGAAGGACTTTTCTAGGGTGTTTACAATAGTTAATTTCAGACAATGATATAATCGAATAGACAAAGGTTTTCTTTTTTATGAGTCGAAATGGTACTTTCCCATAAGCGAGGACCAATCTATCAATGTCATATGTGGTAAGGCATTTTAGAAGCTTCTAGGACATTCTCAATAGTTCTGGAATTTTCTCTTATCATTGTTGGTAACTTTCTAGAGCATTCCGGAATGTTCAAGAAACTTCTAGAATGCCACATCATATACGATATTGAAAATGGTCTTCGCTAATGAGAAAGTCCCGTCAAAATTACCGATCGACAATTCAAACCAACAAAAGTGACCAAGAAATTACTTTACAAAGCTTATTTACCTAATTTTTTGTCCTTAAATCCTGAGCTTTAAGACCAAAAGGCATACCTCATTTTCACGACGTCGTTGTTGTTTCCGGATGAGTCACTTTCCAAAGCAGCGTCCTCCTTCCTGACCTCCTGTTCGTAATGGGAACATTGCGCGCTCAGCTGCGGGTTGTTCATTTTTTGCATAGCTTTTAGAGCTTCTTCCAGGCTCTGGCTCTCCAAAACGTCCACAATGTCGAAGAAAGTGTCCTGAATTTGTCAAAAGTGACATAAATTTAGAATTTTTATAAATTTGAGAAATTTTTCTCATTTTTACTTACTTTTGTTATTTTAGGATTTTCAAACGACTCACAGAAAAATCCCGCAGAAAAACCGCATGTTTTGGTTTATAATCAGATATATTTTTCTTTTTTGCATTTTAAAATTAAATTGCTTATTTGTAGAAAACTTCTGGAATTTTTCCACTGAACATTTTTTTAATGATACAAAATCAACAAATGCGTAAAGGTGGAAAATGCTTAAAAACATGGAAATTTCAGACCGAAATACGCGACTTTCTCCCTTTTTTTAACTTCGCGCCAATTTACCTGGTCCGGGACTCCATTGAGGGTCTTATTGATAACTGTCATCCCAAAAACGAGAGTCTCTTCGTCACTGGCCTGCCTTTCATTGAGAATCCGCATCAGACTGAACCAGTCGGGCTTGCCTAAAAGGTCAAAGTAAGCCATTTTGTAAAAGGTCGCGTGTAAAGGTCATTACCTTTTGCCCTTTCTACCTTTGAAATCGCCGCCAGCAATAGAAGTGCATTTGATTCTGTGTATTCCACGAAAACGAGCAAAAGTTTGAGAGCAGTCTTCACAACCAGTCGGTACTGAAAATAAACTTTTAGAGTTATTTTGGGAATGGTGAAGTTTCATATATCCAACCAGCTCCGGGATCAACAGAATTATATATTACTGTTTGAAAAACTATTACATATTTTCGAATTGGGGCGCTCGCAAAAAAGGATGCTCATATTCGAAAGCCCTAAGGGAAAGCTAAAAATGTATGACAAATTTCCAGCAGTGTTCTCATGGTGCGAAAACATTTGAGAGTTCAGGAGTCTGAGTTACTTTACCGATTGGGGTTCCATTTTATTGGATTCGAGGTATGGTTAAAACCGGGCTGAAACCCGGAACCCAAGTCCAAACCAGGAAAGCTCTGGTTTCTATCAGCCATTATTTTCCGATTTTTTCAGGCATTTCTCGCACGCCAAGACAATGCCAAAGAAATTCTTTTCAGCGTGTCATCTTAAATCCCGGAGCCAGGTTAAGAAAAGTACGACACATAAATTTGTTAGTTAGGAACAGCATGTTAAAGTACATGTTAGAACACTAACAGGGGCATATTTTAAAGGAAAGGTGTCAAATTTTGTCACGCATTTTACCCATTCAACTCGATGAGGACTCATTTCCGAGAACAGGACAAATAACTGAATACAATGGACGATTACACGAATGCTTTATGAAAAAACAATTAAAGTGCACATAAAGCACAGGTTATTTTTGGGTGCCAGTGCATGATCCGGACTGTTCAGAAATGACCCGAAAAATGCATTCCTGTCATTTTAGAGCCTTTTGCAGCGATATACCCTGGGGATTCTTAGCAATTTTGTAACTAGTCTCAAAAATTCCTTTGAATTCGGACTCAGCATGGTCAAAAACTGCTAAAAATTGCTTTTCCCTAGTTCTGGGAGTGAACTTCAGCTACCACGCACTATAGCTTGGATAGTGCGTGCGTTCACGGGAAGCATTTCTCAAAAAATTTATTTTTTGGGATCAGTTTTGGTTCAGTTCCGAACAGCCCCGGTAATGCACTATGGCAAATTTTTGAAATACTTCCAACTTACAGGCGAATCGAGCAGTTCATAGAGCCAGCAAATGGTCTCATTGTGCATTATGATACCGTTCATGCCGTCCACGTACAGCATCAGCTGGCCAATGGCTGAAAGTGAAAGTTACAATGAATTTTGTGCGAGAAAATGGGAATTTTCTGAATTTTTTAAAGACGTATTTCGAAGTCGCGAGTGAAATTTGCAAAATATGAAATGTTCAACAAAAATTACCTCTGAGAATATGATTCTGATGGTTTTGATCGGAATTCCTTCCCAACTTGATGAGACATTCCAGGCCGCCGTTTTGCACAAACTCGTGAACCAAATCCTTGTCGCTTTGGAAAATGGTTTTCAGTGAAAACAGTGCTCGCCTTTGGTCTCGACCCGACATGTAGAGCAATTTGTCTGAAAAATTATGGATTAAACAACTTTGCTGTTGTCAACAACTTGTTGTAAACAACTGTTTTCCGTTATAATTTTCCGCCATCATTTTTCTGCTTATTATAATCATTTTTTCGAGTCAATTTCATATAACACATTTTTTATCACTTAACAAATGTATCAATAATTTGATTTACCGATAATCGCTTTGACCCGTAGAGCAGGCTGCTGGCGGACCACCAAACTACTTCGGAGCCTGTAAATTCATAGATTACATTCACAAACTTTACAATACATAATTTTTCTTGGTTTAACCGCCCCAAATTTTTCCTAATTTTCAATAATTTTCTGATTATTAAATATTTATAAAAATATTAAAAATGGACCCATTCTCGAATTCTCCATCAGAATCGCAACCTTCGGCATCCATATCGTCGAACTCCCCATTCTCGAATTCTTCATTTCCTTCGAAAGAATCGCTCACAAATTTCGACTGCCGCCTATTTTTTACTTTAGATCGACTTGACAGCTTCCGGCGTATAGAGACCATTTCTGGAGGTGGATCGACGGGTGTGATTTCCGGTTTGCTCTTGACTTCCAAATTTTTCGTCATTTTGCTATTTTCTGAGAATCTGGAGCTAGAAATGTCTTCATTTTGGGAAATTTGTTGAGATTTTCTTGACAATTCTTCCAGAAGCACCGATCCGGAATTTGAAGAACTTGAGGAATTCAAATTCAAATGTTGCGATTTTGGAAAGGTACGCTCAGAAGGAGTCATGCTGTAACTATTCTCGTTTGATGGCACATGTGATTTCCAGGTACTCGAGAAATTGATTCCTGGTGTGGAAGAAATTCTCGGATTTTCCAGGATTCCTGGACGATCCTGATTGGAACTCATTATTTCTTCAGTTGCGTTTCCGCTCTGATTTGAATCTATTTTCTTCTCGGGACCGATTTGTACGTTCGAGAATGGGTCCTGAGTCGGCGTTTTCCTTCGACTTCTGACTTTGCTTCGGGATTTATGCAACTTTCCAGTGTCATCTCTCTTCAAGTTTTTGTCATCAGGATTTGTCGAATTATTGTTCCCATCCAGAAAATCGGTCGACTTCGCCTCGAAATCTGACCTAAGAGTTGCGCAGAGCCTCGGGGTCATTTTCGGCGGTCCGAGAGACGATGCTCGACTTTGAGTGGTTGATTTATTGGTCGAACTTCTCGGATACGGCGAATTCGGTTCCAAGGTCGAATACGATGAAGCTGTGGTCGAATATTTTGATGAGTCATCCTCCAACTTTTGGGTACCGGAGATCAAACGTCGGCCAAAATTTGAATTCCCTCCGAAACTCGAATATGATTCAGAGCCAAAATTTAATCCACTTCCATTATAATTTATGTTCGCGCCATAACTCAAATTTGAATTCCCGCCAAAACTTTTCACGGCTTCAAGTTTCGGTTTTTGAGGACGATAGCTTTCGGCGCTCGGCAAGAAGCAAAGTCTTTGATGAAATGGGCTATCGGCGTCGTCGTCAACAAAGACATTGTTTTCCGTGGATTCCAATGGGTTTGTGTCATCGTCAATGTACCTCAAATTTGACTCCCGACAATCCACAGCGGCAAATCTCGAGCTGCTTTTCGCAACATTTGGCGTTTCGTACTGAAATTCTCGTCCCGTTTTGCCCTTGAAGCTCAAATTCTCGGTTTTTGCTCCCGAAGACCAGCTAAAATCCTGAAGCGAACCTTGATCTGCTGTTGTTCTCAAGGCTGACTTTGATCGGATGACTGGGAAGTTTGTAGCCGGAGGCTGTGGAGCCGGAACTTTAGGAGCTTTGTGAGTTTTTTGAGGGAATATTCTGGAGGAACTTGAAGAATTCGAGAAAGTTTGTGCCGAAAAATCCGACAGATGAGATTCCACAGGTGGTGGACAGGTAGGAGGACTCGGAGGCTTTTGATGTCCTTGTTTTTTGCGCAGAGAGTTATCATAGGAATTTGAATTGGCGCCAAATTGTGCGGAGGTAAGATATGTGTCGGGAAAAGGCACGGAAGATGGCTGGGAGTCAATGTCTATGGCGTAGCACTGGAGTAGCGGTCGAGAGTTTGAGGATTGGATTGGAGTAGAGGTGAATAGTTTGGTAGGCTCGCTGTGGCGGTAGGAATACCCGTTCATGTTTCGAGAGTTAAACTACAAAGAGTTGGATGAGTAATGGAAAGCGAATTTGTGACACGAAAGGAATCAAAGACAGAGAGGATTCGGGATTTTAGATTGTCCACAAACGATTTAAGCTATGAAATTTTTTGACTGGGAAAATTACGAAATGAGAGCAAAACTATAAAAATGGTGAAAATTGCAAATCCTTCAAAAAGTGGATAATTTTTGTAGTAAATTTTGAGAATGCAGAAATTGAAATTAGGGTTAAATAATTTAACCCTAAATTTAACTTAAATTTTTTATTTGGGATAGTATCCTGGACAGGTCGATAGTCATAAAAACGTTCAGGAGCAGCTGATCTTCAGGAAGGATTCCGGGAAGAGATGCCAATTGGGTTATTTTTGGTAGGGATACTTTTGGGAATAAAATTTCTCAAGGCCAAAGCTCAAAACTTTGTTTAGGATTTACTAAAAATTTTTACGGTTTTCGCCTAAACAATCGATAAATCATTAGACTACGTATCTGGCCCGGAAAACCTAAACCCCCGAATACCTTCGCTCCCGATATAACCGCTACGAGAATGCTTATTATAGTATAGTAGATTTATCCTGGATTTCGTGCTCAAATTCGTTTATCCTTTGTGTCATTCACTTGTCTATGACTAATGTTGGGACCGCTCCTGAACAAATAATAATTGGGCAGCAGATTGGTCGTGGATGGAATGTACTCTGTGGAGATGCTCAGTGTCCATCCAAAGTTGCAAGGATGAAATTACATTATTGTGCACTGGTGGCAGCCAGCTCCTTCTCAGCCACACATTGACTGACATATGGACAATGGGGTACAGAAATAGACAGCCGGGGTCCGATTCTTACAGATTGTGTCTGGAAGAATATAGCCAGCTGGAGGAATCGGCTGAGAGAATCCTTGAAAGTTTAAGGAATTGGATAATATCGATTTTGTGATAAAATGCCAAAAATCCGTATTTTATGTATCCGGAATTTGTCAGAAAAGTTTAAAAAATGCGATGTTTTACAAGAAATCAATCTTGTAATGATTTCGGGGAGCCATTTATGTCCAAAGGTGAGAAATTTGGAAGAGGAATATTTATGACAAATATCCAAAAATGTTGTGTTTTGGTGACAAAAATGTTCATAGTTTGGAATTCTTTCGGGCAAACTGTCAAAATTTGAAATAAATCAATCGTAAATATGCAATAAAAATCTCGTAAAAATCAAAAACATCTTTTGGTCGTTTTTGTAATATGTGTTTTTTCAGGAAAAAGAAAATTACTGATGTTCTATTCGTCGAAAAAGTTAATATAGCTTGAGGCGTTTAAGAAGTATTAGGTTGGCATTTAAGTTTTGGCGGTCACATGTCAATCAGCAAATTTTGTGTCAATCAATTAAAAAGTTTTGTACGATTAGATTTGTTGTTATGTGGGATATTATTTTTGCATAAACATTCATTCACTTCCCGCAATATGGAAAAAAATAGAGGCGATATTCGAAAACTACTCAAATACGAGTTTGAGCTGGGTCACAGCGTAAAAGAGTCCGTAGAAAACGTCAATTGAGCTAAGGGAGCCGGAACTGTGGCACAAAGTAGAGCTTATGAGTGGTACTCAAAATTTAAAAAGAACCAAGTGAATATTGAAGACAAAAAATGTCCGGACGCCCTCGGATAGTCGATCGAGTCGCGGTCGTCAACGCTCAGAAATTCAAACCCCCAAAAATGCCACTTTTTGACGCAATTTCTAAAATCTGATTGCATATTCGGAATCAGCGCATCCGAAAACCCCCAAAACCACTCACAGCAGAATAATATCGGCAGTTTAAAAAAATCGATTTTTTTCATTCTAAAACCATAGGGGGACCACATGGTGCTGAAAAAAATCGAAAAAAATTTTTTGTGCTAAATCACCAAAATTTCTGTCCAGAATAGCGGAGAATACTTTGATTATTAGTTTTTGTCAAGTTTTATGCAACTTCTGTTTAATAAAATGTTGATTGACATGTGACCGCCAAAACTTAAATGCCAACCTAATATTACTCCTGTAAACAGGAAAAGGTGAAGATAGATGAGCCTAGCAGAAATTAACTTGAAAGATACTAAGGCAAAATGAGAGAGAAAGTTAAAAAAAGAACGATGGTATCAATTAAATCAATAAATACCAAAATTTCACGAAACAACTCCAAATCTGTGATGAAAACTTCAAATTTCGCAAAAGACATCGCTCATAATTACGAATCAGAATGATTGCAAAACTCAGCCACGAATATTGGAAGCGGAATTATTTGCACGGAACCCAAATTCAAGCCCTATTATGAGCAAAAAAGCAGAGAGGAAATTGAATGCCCGCAAATGACCGTTAGCTTACACAAAGGACAAATGCCGAATGCGCAGATGTTGCTTTCGCTTTGTAAAATTTGGTTTCCCATTGCAAAATGGGGAACGAAATCGTAGTGGTCTAGAGCATAGAAGTGAATAAACCAAAATTCTTAGACTTCATTCCGATGATTTTGCTGTCAACAAAAATCGTAAAATAGGAAATTTTTCCAAAAAAAATTTCGATTTTTTGTAACAATAATGTGATGCAATCGAAAAAATATGGAATTATGAAATACAGTGCCAAAAATATTATATTAGAACATGCTAAAATTGCGTGTTTCTAACTAACGTTTAAAAAAAATTAACCACATATATTTTCAAAAATCAAAATATCAAAAGCCAAACGCTATAATGAACGAAATTTGTGTGAAGTCTTAAACTTTTCCGGTTCCGGAAGATTTCATAAAAAATTGAAAGTTATAAACTACAAATTTCATTGTTATAAATATTGGACCATTTTGATAAAACAGACGTCATCAAAATTTTCAGCTCAATTTTCAATTGGCCTATACTTCGGGCATTTGAAGCAAATTTTCCCTAAAAACCCAATAAGTGAAATCCATCACAACGTTCGCGACATATAATAAAATGGCGCAAAGTGAAATTGAAATCCCGAAATCAATGCAGGAATTTCTCGGGATCAAATATATGATAAAGTGAATCGCCTTGCATATGGAAGTCGAGGATCCCATAATCGAGATCCGAGCAAAGAGCAGAGCCACGGAAAGCGCAGCCATCTCCAGGTGGCTGGCTGGTTGGGGTGTGGACATCTCGAAATTTGTGGAGGTGACATGATTGGGATTGGGAATAGGATTCATTGAGGGGTGCGATGGAACAAAAGTCTGACCAGCGATTCAGGAATAAAGGAACCCACAGCCTTATAGAGAAAATCTTGCGCACTTGGAACTCTTCATTTGTGCACTTTTCGAGAGCACAAAGAATCCTTTGAACAGACTCCCAGCCCTTTGCAAGGGCTGTCACCCTCCTGTGGGAGCTTTGGAGGAGAGGGGTGAAGTCTTGAAGGAAGCTGATGACCGCGCAGCCGGCTGCCTGCGGGACACTTGACCAACTGTGGGAGGCGATTCAAGAACTTCCAAGAAAATCCAGGAACGAAATCCAGGAAATCAAGAAATAAGGAGACAAGAATGCAACATCCCAACAACCAATTTTGCAATTCCGGGGATATGCCTAAAGGGCGAGTTTTGCAGGTGGAAATGAGGTGAAATGATGAATGCGCTGGAGATTTGTTCGGGAAAGTGATAGATTAGGCAAGCTATTTGATAAGACGTTAGGGTGTGATAGGAAAAGTTTCGTTTCTGGAATTCTGGATTTGGGTGAATTTAAAGAAAATTTGTGTAGAATCGGAATTTTAGTGTGGCAATATTTTCATTTGAAGAGCAAAAATTTAGTGGGAAGTTTTGGCAACAGTTTCTTGCATTTTAGAAAATTGGAATTTTTCAAAATTTGGCAACAAATATTATATTTTCCAAAATCCAGATAAAAGTTTTATGACTGGAAGTTAATTTTATATACAATAGCAAAAACCTGGATAAAATAATCTTCCAATGTGCTCAGGCATAAGTCAGGATTTATTATACTTCACAGATCTAGTTCAAAAAATCTCACTGATAATATCGAAAATCTGGAAAATTTCACGGCGGCTAAACCAATGTACAAAGAGAATAGAACAAACACTGAAAACCTTACGGGTCGTTCTGAAGTACTTGGAGTTCGTCCGGTTGTTCACTTAGCGACAAATCGGAATCGAGCAAAGAGCCAAG
This sequence comes from Ditylenchus destructor, assembly GCA_022814885.1. NCBI lineage: Eukaryota > Metazoa > Nematoda > Chromadorea > Rhabditida > Anguinidae > Ditylenchus > Ditylenchus destructor. The sequence goes on from JAKKPZ010000180.1 coordinate 50,360, forward strand.
GTCACCGGATGCGGTTGGAGACAGTTGCAGAGCAGCGTCACCGGGCTGAAAAGCAAAAACATCTTGAGAAGGTGTAGTCAATGTTATATAATCAAGAATAGCCAATAGCACCGTATTTTTCCATTTGAAGCCCGGGCCCTATATTTTTCACACTCTCTATAGGTGATTTCTATTGGTGAAACTTTTCTCTAACCCATACTGTTTCTCTAGAGGGCTTATGTTGGGGAGGGAGGTTCAATTAAGAAAATAAGTTTTTATAAAAGCCTCTACTTTAGCATTTTGATATGAGTACTTTAGATTTGGACGTTAATCCAAGTTACAGGTCACATTGAATGATAAAGCGGTCAATTTTCCTACCTCTTTTAACTTCTTTTAAGTTTTGCTAATATTTTACAAACTTAGAAAGATAAAATTTCCGATCGACACCGTTTTCTGCGTCGTCTGAGAGTAGAATCTCCCATTGGTTGATCTCTACAGCCTTTTTAGATTGCTGTATTTAAAATGATTCACATGGGTACTACATACACCAGACGACGTAAAAACCGCTATCGATCGGAAACAGTTCGAATTGTCCCCGTAAGTATTACAAACTTTTAACAGGACGGTGATTTCTGATAACAAAATGGGAAAATTGAGACATCAAAATCCTACTCATATATTTACCAAAATAAATTTATTACAATGATGCGCCAGAAATTATTTATGGCGCAAATTTGAACAAAGTATTTCGAAATCAAACCAGAAATTTATTGATCACCTTTGTTCCGTTTTTCTAATTCTATGGGCTGAATAGAATTAAGCTTTTTATTTCCGTACTAGGGTAGCCAAGTGTTCACCCCTAAAATAAGGAATCCCCTCTTAAAAAGAGGATTTTTCAGAGGGGATAGCATATTTCAGGGAGTTTAATGGGGATAAATAATTATTCTTCAATATTTAGAGACTAAACACTTGGCACTACATTTTTGAAAAAAAACGACTAGCCTAGTGTGGAAATAAAAAAATTATGGCCAATCCCCTTTGCAACCCCCGGCAAACCCCACATACGTCGCCTAGTGTAGCCTAATCTTTCACAACTAAGACAAAAAAATTTATTATGTAATTATACAACTAACCTTCTGCGGCGCTTTGAGTTGCCTTATAATATCCGGCAACTGCTCGCCTACCGGCGTATGCAAATTCATCGGATAGAGCAGTGGCTTCATGGGCTCTCTGGTGAGACTATTCGTGGACTGCAGAAATGGGTCCAAGTCATTAATATATTGAATCCGACACCGGATCGTGCCCTCTTCAGTTCCGCTAACGCTAGTCGAATCCATTTTTATTATAATAACGAAACAGTTTAATACCGCCGTGGAATAAAGAAAAGTGATTATGGAAAATTATGGCCGCCGAATAGGAAATGTACACGGAGATTGGAATTTAGAATACATGCATATGGCGAGGTTTCAATCTGAAATTGGCATAAATTTGAAAAGGTATTAAGGTTTGTGTGCGCTTTAGAGAACGAGGAAATGACGGGCACTAACTGTTTTTCGTTTACAGTTGCAAATCTAAGACAAAGTGGCCTAAAGTTATTCACATAAGTAAGAGTTTTCAACTTAAAAATGAAAACTTTGCATCTCTGTAATTTTTAGCGCGAGAGAGCATTTTTACGTGAGTGGTTTGAGAAAACGACAATATCTGAGAAATGGCTTGTGGAAAGTGTTACTTTATGGAAAATCATTATTGCATTCCAGACCGAATACTCATGGCCAACCCATTTTGGAGTCGTTTGAAGTCGCATTCAATTATTGCAAAATTCCTATTGCCAGATCCACTTAGGAGAAACAAATCAAAGCACAAGACATTTAGGAAGTGAGAATGCACTTGGAACCTTATTTAAATTGAAGGAAGAATGTGAAGTTTCAAAAGGGCCATACATTACTTCGAGATGTTTTTATTCGAAACATTGATAAATCTGACGAGAATATTGGATTTTCAATAGAAATCAATGATTAAATTTATCACTTCTTCTTTTGTAAATGTTCCTATAAGGAATGGGAGAGAGGTAGGGACACAATAGGAGAGTGAAAGACGTACAATGAAATTGAACGCTCATAACAAAACACAATTTTTCATAACAAAACAGAGGCACTCAAAGGAACCTGAGCAAAGGAACTTGAAATTTCAATAGTTTGCTCTTTTTTAGAGTTCAAAGGCTTTATGGATCAAAAGCATTCTCGTTCCTTATAGGAATCATAAAACTATCGGATAATGACATATGTCAAGCAAAATATTAAGTGGTTCCACAAGTTTTGCACCTGGATAATGGATTTGAAATTGAAAAATCAAACATTCAAAATTCAAAAATGCTGTGAAAAATTCACCGTTAGGACTAATGTTTATAGCCGATTGTAAATCTTGTACTAAAATACACACAGATGTATTTATGTGCAAGATGCGCTAAAACAACAATTTGTTTTATGTGGTGCGAACTGGATTAGGAATAATGTGTAATGGAGCCGGGATTTTCCCATTTCGCTCCTCTTTTCTCTGCCACTTACACTCCGCATAGTCTATAACTTTCTATATCTTCTCTCAAATACTCAGCTTCGTTTCATTTTTCTCTGACACCCTTTCATTTTACATCATCTCTCACTCTGTTTTACATAAAGCCCATGGCTGATCTTTGCCTCTGCTTCGGCCAGATCCTGTACCCGATCCCCCCACAAAGCTGACTTCCAGGCACTGCTTACACACCTTTATCTATTGATCAGTTTCCGGATCAGCTATCCGAAAGCTACTGGAGGTATTATATAAATTGAAGGGCTAGGAGTTAGAGTGAGAACAGCCGGGAGCGAGGCAGATGGGAACCAGAAATTGATTGGACAACATCAACAAAAGGCCCGCAAGGCAGTCAGGGATGGACCTGCGGAACACCTGAGAATTGGTTTTGGCTACTAATATTGAAGTGGGATCAACAAAATGGGGCATATGCCTGAGTTTTTGTTTGGGAAATATAAGGCTTCTGAAAGAGATTATATCAGGACAGTGCGGAAATAAAATAGTTGATAGTTTTCGAGGCTATGTCGATCAGGCTTACATAAGCCAAGAGCAGTGATGTTTTGGAACAATTTTTTTCAATACTATAGCTCCGGTTTGGGCTCTGGAATCTGTCTGGGCTATATTATTTTGCTTCATATTTATCTATGCAATCATCACTGACAATTTTTTAAGCCATATGCGAAATATAATATTACGTAGAGGATCATTTTTTCGGTCCAATTTTTTGCAAAGGGAAGTTTTAACAATTCGTAACATTCTTAACATATTTTTTGGCTGTTTGGAATAAGAACAACCCGATAAATTCGATTATCAATACGGCAGTCAATGATAGAAATTTGGCTTTACGTCAAGATGAAACCCAAATGAAATGTTGAAAAACAACGGAATCCTTGAAAGCGGAATTATTAATCAAAGACCGAAACAAAAGGCAAAAGCAAAGATCATTAATGACTACAGACTTTAATTAATAAACATGCTTAAAATTCTCAGGAAATTCATTCAACTTTTTTGAAAAAATGCGACCAAAAAGACTAAAACGTTTCTAATACCATACCTTTTCATACCATCAAAAGTTTACCGCTTGAAACAAAACAAAAAGAATATCATTTGAAATGCATAATTCATTAAGTATTGCAACTTTTTGAAATCAATCAATGATAATCCAACAGCGATCAAAATAGCTTTTGGGTCGAAAACAAGTAAGCACAAATGTTAGACATCAATTTTAAAGCTGAAAGTTGTAAACATCCAAAATCCAACTAGATCAAATAAATCACCTGAAAACTTATTTTTGAACATTTTGAGAAAAAAACGTAAATCTAAAGCTAAAGCCAGGAAGGAAAAAAGTCAAAATTTGTCACTAAAAGCAGGGAAATGAGAGATTGAGCAAAGCTAGGCATTCGCCCATACATGATTGGAGCTTTTTCAATTCAACGAAAATCTAAAAATACCTGTGGTAAATTTTTGAAGAATGACTGAAAATATAAAAATATTGATATAAAAATATCCCAAAAACCTCATAAAATTGCGAATATTCAATTTGAAAATAGAATCCACCAGAAAATCCAAGAAAACTTCTATAAAATTAAACTGCGGTCATAACATCCGGTACCAAAACCAATTCAATTTTCTTCTTAGTCACTTTCGCAATTTTCCCATCATATTCGAGACTGCGTGGGTTAGCGGCAAACAAAAGTACGATTGAAACATTTCCATTAGTAAATAGGCCTTACGTCAAATCCCAGATCGAATCAAAGATAAGTGGATGAAAAAGTGATTGTTGAACACTTTGAAAACATGGGAGGGGTGACCGTGACTACAGGTGGGGGCGGCGTAATCGATTCTCCGATACACCTACACCCCGATTCCAATCTCGGGAATCTCGAACAGCAGCCATCATCGATTTGATCTTGTTGGAGCTGCGGTGATGATAGAGTTGTAAGATGGGCGCTGCTTAACAACAGCTGGGCAAGAAAAATGACAGAAAAAAAGTACCAGGATTTTGGGGGAGGTGCTCGGGATTGGAAGATGAGACAGAATATGGAGAAGACGTCGGTCTGAGAAGGGAACGCTTTGGATAAAAACAAAGGAATAAATGAGAAAAGAACGGGCGTGGAGACCAGAGTGGGCCTTCCTGAGTGGACCGGGACTCCCATCACGCGTCAAGAGTCGATCAGATCGACGTTGGATCGAGAGAGCTGCATACCCAAAAATTGCGGCTGGGAGCTTTTCAAGACATCGTGGATAGTGGAGTGGGATTTTGTTGTTCACTGACACTCTCTTCGCCTCTTTTCTCTAGGACACAGTCTCTCTCAAAACAAGTTATATTTCTTTTTTCTCTGTCACTCTCCAGAACATATTATTTCTCTTCTTTCTTATACTAATTTCCTTTTCTATGTATTCCTTTAGTGTCTGCCTCTCTACGTTCCTCATAATGACTCGTCGTTACATCTTCCTTCCGATCGTCTCTCATTCACGCTCAATTTCTGGATCTATCCTTGAATTCAGCCTCTCTGGATGTGCAGCAAGATCCCGGCCAAAAGCGTGGCCAGAGTGACTAATGGATGCGTCCGGGATCCGGAACAGTTCCTCGAGTGGTTTTGGCTCGGCTTACATGCGTCTTTGCCAGCTGTCTGCCCCTTACTCACTCCAACTTTTACTATAGCAAAGATCCCGCAAGCTTGCTATTCCAAAGCTGCGATGTGATTTTCGGGTGAGAAAAGGACTAGGTGATCGATCAAGAATGGGGAAAATAGGAGGCTAGGCTGAAACCTGCCCGAGAATAAAATAAGAAATTAAAGCTATAATCTTGCTTTGAAGCTCGGTTAAAGCCTTTATTTTTGTTTATAGCTCCATGAAGGAGCGGAATCGTTTGCTATATTGTTTTGATGTGAGAGAAAGTATGCGTAAATGTATGGAAAAGTGCACTTGAGGAAGATTTTTGAGGCATTTTGTAAAATAATTTTGAAAGTTTAAGTAAATTTTGGCAATCCACCGAAAGGAGCATTCTATTAGAGGGCTAGGCTATTAGAGAATATACTGTATTTCAGTTTATATAGTTTCAAATAAATTTCCCCTATTGCGAACGTCGTAAAATGCTTTTGAAATGTCCAAAAATTATCAGACATCCAGAGTGCATAACAGCAGATGAATAAAAAAAACAAAGTAATCAATCAGAGAGAAGTGTGGCGTTATGGTCAATAAAGTCACCTTAGAGATGGATTTGTAGTTTCTTTCTTGTTTTGGCTTTGCAAAGATCTAGAATAAGCTAGATGTACTGTTTTGATGATTATGCAAACAATGTTATCAAATCGTCAGAAAATCTACAATTCGGAAAAGATCTGATTCTCTAAAAAATTGTTATAGATCAGTTCTGGGAAATTTTCGAAACGTCATTTAGTCAGATTGGCAGCTCTGGCTAAGAATTTCTGAAAGAGTTTTACCGGCAATGCCTAATATTTTGACCAAAGTGCATGCATCAGCATATAAAAGGATTTGCGTAAGTGTCCACCCAGAATTGTAATTGGCTAGGGTGGATAACAAAATCACTCACATGCCGATGCCCTATATAAGCCAAACATTGCATTGGATAGTATCATTCTGACAGTTACTCGAAAAATCTTGCCCGAATAAGTTTTGGCTCGTTATGGGCAATTTTTTGCGCTTCAAAATTTGAAATCTCCTGGGGAAATAACTGAGAAACAAATTCAAATTAGGCAAATACGGCTAATAGATTTCTCGAGAAAATTTGCACTATAAATAATGAATTATAACGGCACTGCTATAGAAAAACAGATTAGTAATTGGCCTTGCTGCAAAGCGAAAGCAGCTGATTCTGTGCCTGGTGGGAAGGGGAAGGCATGTGCAAAAAGATACAAATAATCTGGGAGCGGTACACAATCTGACTGGGAAGTGAGCAAAATTGTGACAAACAACAAAGGCGAAAGTTTCCTTTCGCCTAAACATTGAGAGGAAAATAGAAATGGGGTGAGAAAAAAGAGAAATGGTGGCGGCTGAAATCATAAAATGGACATAATTTATTTTTATTGTCAAAGGTCTGTCTTCAAAATAGAGAATGAATAATAAAACTGCGTTTTTGGTATATTTTAAGAGTGATAGAAAATGATTGAAAGTTAAAAAATGTTATGCTAAAAAATTTGAAAAAATTTTAAGTTACGGTTTCTTTTTCGATTGCGCTTTCTCTAGTTTCAACATTTTTGTAATAGGAAAAATTTCGAAACTTTTTTTGTTCCAAGCAGATTTTGTTCCTTAAAAAATCATTAAAATTGTTTTGAGCTACTTTTTCGGGCCTAGTTTATGAAAAATTGTGCGGCTGAAAATGTTTAAAAAATTTGATATTTGTAGGGATCAAAAATTTACAGGTTTACATTAGTTAAAATTTACATAACGTTTTTTAATACAAAACGAGAATATTATAGGATTTTCTTTACAGGAGCGTATATATGATTTAATCCAAACTTTTCAAAAATGTTAGCGAAAATACAAAATATGACAAAATTTAAAATTTGCAGAGTACAAAAATACATCATACTCCTTCTCTTCTATACAAATTTCAAACCAAATCAAGACCTTTAGTAATCAAAGTAAATGTTGCTGAATAATATAAAGCCGAGTCACAAAACACACGTCAATCAAATTTTTTCTAGCGGAACACTTTGCAAAAATTGATTGCCCATCATTGCACTAAAATCATCGAGGAAATAGCGGCGGAAAACGGAAAGTGAAATCGGGAATGGGAAGGCAAACAGCAGACCGCTGCCGCCGCCGCTTTCAAAATAACGTAATGAAATGCTGCTGCATTCCTGCTGAATAACTGTTAGTGACCAATGAGTCTACCTGTATAAATTGTTCGGGATTTTGATCAAATGCCAAAATTTGCCGTGGGAATAAAAATATAAACTATTCGAAACAAGGTGACATTTTTCTGGAAAAGTTCATATTAGAACAAAATAATCTTAACTTAAAAATCCCGCAAATGTTGCCATATCCGGAAAATTATTTCCAAATAATTTAGTTGGATCCATTGCAATTTTTTCAGAATATTTCAAACACCTGCACAAAAATTTGTACGGAATTCAAAATATTGGTCCAATTTCCCCCAAACCCAATTCACGATTCCAGAGTTGGCTCTCGCCAATGCTTGAGGGTGTTTACCGGTCAAAGATCCTAGATATTCCGGGTGAATGATTCCGTCACTTCCACACAAAATTTTCCAATGACTCAGAGCTAGCAAGACAGATATGAAGTTGGCTGCAGGGTGTGCCCCCGCTCTGTCTTGGATTTGCATTCCATCCTTTTCTGGATTGGGCTCTCTGCTGAGAGCCATTGCTCGGCTGCTATTGCAATGCAATCCATTGCGATGAGATAACAATCAACTAACGGTGGCGGGAAGACCAAAGGGCTGAGCGTAGGAGCGAGGGCTAGAAGCTGCCTGATTTAATGACCAATAAACAGTCCAGGATTGGTTATGTCGCTTTCTCGCGACATAACATAGCATAAGGAAAATTTGGTAGCGTGACGTGGGAAATGGCAACATATGAGTGTTTGAAGGTCAAAGATCAGAATTTTGTGAGAGCGTACATTTTCATGGTCTAAAAAATCATAAGTTCTATTTTCATCTTCATGACATGATGCTCATATTCAAATGGCCAAAAGCAAAGATTAGCATCAGGAAATATACAAACGGGAATTTTTGTAGAATTTAGAGATCAACAGTAAAACTCTAGGAAATATCTAAGAAAAGTGAAATCTAAAAAAACATATAAAACATTTTCCAGACAAACGAAATTCTTTCTAAACCTTTGAATTAATTCTTGGCAAAAAATCAGACAGGTTCTACCGGAAATGCGGAAATAAATGACTAAAAAAAGAAAATATTTCCAAGGCAAATTTTTTACAGGCAGAAAGAAATTTCGGATGCAAATTATGTTGCGAAATTATAATTCAAACATAACTTTCCCTACAATTTTCTATAGAAAATTCTAGGAAACACAAAGAAAATTGAAAATATATCTTTTGATGAGTTTGTCGTGGGCGAAGTTAAACTTTTTGTGACGGAAAATTTCTCAAAGCCATTCGTTAGCGGAAAACACATAAAACCACCTTTTATTTTATGCCTTGACTAATGATTACTAAAATGACGCGTCTTACCAAAGCATTACTCAATTATCACACAAATTATCGATTCAGTCTGATATAAATTTAAAAAAGGAATTATAACGGGACAAAAAACGCTGAAGGAATGCAAAATCAAAAGGGCCGTGTCCTCATCATAACGGAAATATTAATAAAATAGTCACTTTGCGGAGGAATCGAGAACAGTCGAAAATGAAAAACGAAATGAGCGGTGAGGTGATAAGAAAGCGGCGAGAACGGCGCTGTTTTAAAATGACATACAAATTCAAAAGCAACAAGACGAAGAAGACAAGAACACATTTATTTTTAAGGTATCATGGGTGGAATTTAAGAAGAAGGAAGAATTGCAAAATCCCTAAAAGAATTCGAGGAATGCCAAATAATAGTATTAGAAAGTGGACTATAGGAGAGGCAGCTGAGAACCAGCTGATTCAAAATTTGGAGTTGGAACAAAACAAGCGTAAAAACTTTTGAATTAGTTTTTCGTTGATTTTTTCGGATGTTTTTCGCGGATTTTGTCTTTTTACTAAAAAGACGAAATCCACTATCGACATGCGAAGGCCATGTCCAAGATTTTTCGATTGTATTTTAGCAGACCTACATATTTCGATACTAGGGGGCCAGTACTGGCTACGCCAGTAGCAGAGTTCACCTTCATCCTAGCTCTCTTCCCTTAAAGAGTTGTTCGGGAGTAACTTTTTTGGGGCTATTCCGGGATGAGGGCCTTCGGCCCTCATACCGGAGAAATAAGCACTGGTCAGAGTGACCCATCCAAAAATTGGGTTGGGCCCCTCAAAAATTTGTAGTTTGTAGTCAAAAAGCGTTACGCAAGGATAAAATTGGGGTTTGGTCCTTCACTTTGTCTAAATTTAGCTAAATTTTGACCTCAAATTCGGATTCCCCGCTAAAAGTTACTCTAAAAAGCTAGATTTCAAAATTAAGCACCCCTAAGAATGCACCTCTGAAAATCGATTAAGCACTGGTAAGAATGACCCCTAAAATCCATGGAAAATAACACATACCGTAAATCCTCTAATAAGTCCCTCCCCTCAATTAAGTCCCTCCCCTCAAATAAGTCCCCCCTCAAACAGAATGCCAAACGTACTTGCGGTCTCGCCCGAAAAAACTAAGTGCATATTCGTGTAGATCTTCGAGTTACGTAAGAAAAACCCCAATGCCAAAACTTTGTCATTGAAAATATCGGAGAAAATTGACTTTGAAATTTGAAAATTTTTTTGAAAACCCTTACGAAACAATAAGTCCCCCGGGGGACTTATTAGAGGATTTACGGTATTTATTTTTAGAAATGTTTCCAAAATGTTTCATAGCAACACTTGCGTCGTTGGTGACGAATCATCATTTTGGCTCATCGTCTCGCTTATTCCCACAATTTTTGACTCAGTTCGAAAAATTTGATCTTAGGTAAATAAAAGATAAAATAACTGATTGGGTGTAAAAAACGAAGGAAAATCGTCAATTTTTGGGCCATAGAAATTGGAAACGTTTTATCGAGGCATGTGCAATTATAACTTTGTGTATAGTTTGAATGTAATTACATACCATAAAGGGGCATCAACATCCACAAAGGTACTAACAAACAATAAAAGTCAAAAATAACAGACAATTCACAGCTGATTTCCCAAAATCCGGATTGAAACGTCACACAGAGTCAATCACAAATTCAATTCAATTTCACGCCCTCCATTATAAAAGACCTGAACCAAAGGACAAGGACAGGTTGCAGGGCAAAATGAGTCAGACAATTACAGGAAGCACACCTTTCCCACAGATGAGCGCCTGGGCCGACAGTGCCCCTTCCAGGCCTTGCTGCCACAGGAGAGAACCCGACAGGCGAGCGTAAGGCCTAACAGGTGAAGTGGACCTACCTGGCAAATGTTGTGAGGTTGCCCCTAAAATAGCTGGCGGTTGGCCCGCAGCAACCCACGCCGCCCCCACTGTATGGATTGAGTGTCTTCCAAGCGTCTCATCAAAGGGCTCCTAAATGTGGAAATAGGCGCTCTATTGTATGCCCACTGTCTGAGTGCTCTGAGCGAAGAGCTGGGAAATGCTCTGAAGCAGGAATGTCTTTGATTTGAGAGAGAGTGTACTATTTTGTAGGGCAGAGAAGCAGAGAATGACAAAGTGAAAATGCGGAGGGAAACGTCAGTGTGAATGTCACTGCTTTCCCTTCCATAATAAAACTGTTATGTACAAAAGGCGGCAGGCAGCTGCTGAAATGAAAGGGGAAATGCATGGACTACTAGACGGGCTCTAGGAATAGGGTCCAGGATTTGCTTAGAAAAGAATACATGTAATTTTATGGAAATTTTGGATTTCATGTTTAGAAAATTTGGAAGAAAAACAAGTGCTAAAAAGAAAAGGCGTCTTTTAAATATGTATTTGGGAAAATGTGACATGAAGTTCTTTTGCGGAGGCACAGGTACTGATAATAGGCCCAGTCACAAGTATCAGCATCATTTCAAATCGAGTGCGGTTTTCGATTCTGACAGACAATAAAGGCAGCTACCGAATTCCTGAAGATAGGCAAAATTTACCACAATCAAGAACTTATGACGTTTCTGGTTAAAATTTGGCCAGAAGGTGTTTGATATTTTACATATTCAGGTGTTTGATATTTTAGACAAGCCATTCGCTATTTTTTCAAATGTACTAAAAATTCTCTCACATAACCACGGCCCATAAAAATGTAATTAATCCCAGAGTGCAAGATATATAACCGCGTCCCATATAAGGAGTGATAATATGGCAAACATATGATTTGGACTGTAAACCACGCACGTAATCTGGATATAGAAAAGAGACATTGAAAAGGTAAGCGAGGGGCGCACTTCACCTTGAAAACTAAGAGAATTCCACAGAAGAACACACAATCAAATGAAAGGATGCGACCAATGAAAAAACCAAACCGCTAAACCGCCACGCGCTTCTCCTTCTGCCACAAGGGAACGCCCTCCTTTGAAGTCAGTTATGTTCAACAAAGGGCTCTGGAGATGCTGCAGGTGGGTCCAGGAAATCCGGTTTGCCTAGGCGTTACGTCGCCTTAGTCTTCACTTTGGGCCTGCTCCAGATAATCTCAATGATTGCGCAGTCCAGGCAGTGCTGGTCGCTAATCGCATTTTTGAGGTGTTTGTTCTTTGCAAACAAGGAAAGGTAATTAATTGGATTAGAATGTGGAAGAGAACTTGCGGAAAATAATTGATAACATCTTACCTCTCTGACTGGGTGGTCTAAATGTATTTGTTTATTTCGTTCCTTGTATCAAATTTATATATTTTTTTTGTACCGAACAAGCCAGTTTGGCTCAAGAACTTCTATGGCGGATTTTGACAAAAAATAACGAATTTTTGGCATTTGTGAATAAAATGTGATCAAAGAAAGAAACAAATTTAGGCGGAAAAGTCACCACGAAACAAAGTGATAACGTTTTGTTTACTTTTTGGAAGATTTTTTCTCTTCTTATTCTAGCTACCTGAGCAGAATATTGTCGTAATCTTTTTTCTTTTATGGTCTGTTTATCCGTTTGTGACCACCGCTAGGGGTGGTTTAAATTTTGGCACTTGCGTAACAGAACGCCAATGCTGATGATAGCCGTGAGGCGGCCGAAACACAATATTTTATCATTGTTTATCATTGGACAAATTCACGTTTAACTGAAGATGTGGACACGATCACCACATTCCAACGTGAATTTTTGTATATATTTCCACAGTTTTAAAACAATAATTTAGCTATGTCTAGGCGCAGTCCAAAAAATACAAAAGGGTTTGTATTTTTGGAATAATATTTTTAAAAAATTTAGCCCGAACGGGGATTCAAACCCCGGACCCTCAGATTAAAAGTCTGATGCTCTGTCACTGAGCTATTCGGGCTAGTGTTTTTAAAAGGCTGATTCTCATATGCGTTCGTGTCCTTTTTGAGCGAAATTTCTTTCTTTATTCTTCTTTCTTAATACATTTCTTTTATCGAACAAATTTATTTCCATTTTTTCTTTGGTAATTAAAAGTTAAGTTGATTCAAATTAATACTCGAACAGCAGCCTGGGGCCTAGGGCACTAACGTGAAATCTTGACATTTTGACATGAAATCGTGAAATATCTCTAAGCGAAATTGTCTGGCTCTTCTTCTTTCCATTGTGCGTCTTTGTGTGTCTTTGTCTGCCTACTTCACTTCAAAGAGAGAGACGCAGAGGAACGCCACACACTAGCACCGAATTGATATGCATTTTCCAATGCATATGCAATGGGAAATAACCAAAGTCTCTCTTCTTTTATTATTGAAATTTTGATAGCAGAGGCGACGGGCTTCAAAATGTCAAGAATTAATTCTATAAAATTAATCTAATTTTTGGATATGATGGCTATAAATGTGACGTGATATCTAGATTCAACTTTTCATGAGGATTCCGACACATTTTTCAGATTTTTTTCATGCTTCGATTTTATGCTTTAAAAGTCGAAAATTTCAATATGTCAAGATTTCATTTCAAAATTTCAAAGGGCAGAGAATTTCAACGCAGACAAAGAGAGATGCACAAAGACGCACAATGCAATGGAGAAGACCCAGACATTTTCGCTTAGAGAGAAATGTCAATATGTCAAGATTTCATGTTAGTGCCCTAGGCCCCTGGCACCTATACGCTTGAACGTATATGCTTATGTCTGATGATACAGAGCGTGGGCTACAGCACTTTGACGTGTGGAGAAGTTTGCAGCTAAATTTTCTATAGGTGCAAGCTTATGTTGAACTTATAATGAATGACTCAAATTGCGAAAGAATTTGCTCAACTCAATGCTGTAGTATGCCAAATAAGTTCACAGGACTTCGTTTCGGATCATTTTACCATTTTTAGGCGCGCAAATTTAGAATCCGAACATTTTTCAGCTGGCACTCCTTATGGATTCCCAGAACAAGTGGGAAAAAGTGGCCACTGAATCTGCTAGGCATGCAAATCGATTGATAAAATCGGGCATCATAGCCCATCAATCTTTGTTTTCATTTTGTACAACATTTTTTAAAGTTATTTTACACATTCCAAGAATTTTTATTTTATGGCTGTTTTTCCATTTTTCCATTTATCTTTTTTCTTTCTAAAATTCTTATTTTCAAGATTTAAGGTAGCTCATAAAATTCAACAACCTTCTAATAGTGGCAGTTTTAAGGGGTTTTAGATTGAGATTATGTACCATTATAAGTTTTCAACCCCGCTTATCCCAAATTTGAGATATTTTTGGAATTACTGGAATATTCGAAACAAGAGATGGTTAGTAAAATTTTTTATTATATTCAATCAATATGTATGTTACAATTAAATTTGTCACTAACTCGTTGATCTTGACGTGACTCGGGTTCCGGTCCGAGTCAGTTAGGTCAGTTGTGAAAGAAAGTCATAAAACATAGAAATCTCTAAATTTTTTAAGGAGTTTTTTCAAAATTTTATTAATACCGTTAATACAGTTTTTACAGTTTATTGATCATCACAGATTCTCTATGTGCTTGAAATGAGTAAAATATATTTTTTGGATCCGATCTACGATTCTTCTTAGATTTTTTATATCTTAGAGCATCTCAGATGTTAGAAAAAGATTTTTAAGGTATTTTCGTTGGCGAAAATTCTATTTATGTTTTTTAAGCAATAATATTTTTTGCTCCGTCATAATATGTTATAAATATTTTTTAGAATTTTTAAGTTTTTAAGCTGGTCGACTCTTCACTCATACGTAAACGGTCTATTAATATCACTATGACACGTGAACAAACAGCTTAATCCTTATAGGAAATAAAATTTCCAACTTAGTTTTGAGCGTAAATAAGACGTATCCGTACTTTTATGTCACTTTTTTAGCCTGCAATCAATTCAAGAAACGGCGTGGACACAAATAACCAAGTTTGTAATGAATACAAGCACATCCACGCACGTCTAATCCGCGGATTATAGTAATAGAGAGGGAAGTTAACATTAATTTCGTGAGTGTTATCCTCTTTATTTATTGAGACTTAAGGCTTCTGAGGGTTGGAAGATATTTTTGCCTCAAGAGTGCATGGATTTGCACTTCAAAGGATTTTCGGTATGTCCGCCCACTTTTTATCGGCTAAATCTCAGACTATGCGAGGGTTGACAACACAGTAAACGCCCGTGCGATGTCATATATAAGCCATGAACTGCATCGGATAGTATCATTCTAACAGTCACTCGAAAAACGCCTCAGGAAACAGAAATTATTGCCCACATTCAAAGCCAATTTCTCAGGAAAAATTTTACTAATCTCTGCCGATGAAGCCAATCTACCTGCAAATTTCACTTTCCTTATTCATCTACCTCATTTATTTGTGCGCATATGCTACTCCACTTCCGTGGTTACCTGCCTATATCTCATTATCCATGATAAACGTGGAGAGAAGAAACAATATTAACGCTGAAGCTAAGTTGTATGGCAATCTGCAGGAAAATAAGTAAGCAGTTGTATATATGTATAGCGGTGATGTAGCTGAAAGCATGGTGGGGAAATTCGATAATTGCAAAGGAAGGCTTCATCGAAGCTTTATCGAAGTTTTCTAGTAAGCGCGAATCGCCGGCCACTATTTCCTGCTGTTTCCCAGCTGCGCGCATTCGTTTCCCTCGTTGGAAAGACAACAACGAATGCGCGCAGCTGGGAAACAGCAGGAAATAGTGGCCGGCGATTCGCGCTTACTAGAAAACTTCGATAAAGCTTCGATGAAGCCTTCCTTTGCATTTATCGAATTTCCCCACCATGGCTGAAAGTGATTTTCAGTTTAATATAGCAAAACGGTGTCAACAAGCAAGCTGAATAAGTCAGCAAAAAAAATTTAATGATCTGTTCCAATTTTAAATAAATTTAATTTCTTCTTCAGAATCGTCCAAAAAGCATTGGCTTGGCATCGATTCATATACGAGTTCCAACGGCCAAGACTAAACTTACTAAAGACCAAACAAAAGCGGTATCCAGGAAGGAAAATATATCCAAGAATATGTTACTTTTCACCAATACAGTGTGAGTTTTGGGATTGAACAATTAATAAAGGAACAATGCACAACTTTTAAAGATAATATTTTTCCCAAGCGGTTTAAATTTTAGATTGAAATAAGAATAGGAGCATATAGTCTAGAAAATAATAATTTGTCCTTTATATGTAAAAAGACAGCGCAGAAAATGGGGAAATTTTTCCTCGAAAAGGGTTCAAATTTGGAATTAATAATCGAAAAACGACGCGGTGGTAGGGACGTTCACGAAAAAAAAACCAGGCATGGTAGCGCGGGAAAACCAAATTTGAATTCAACAATTTTTTTCTCAATTTTTTACCGTGTTCGGCTATTTTCTGATTGTTCCTACCCCACCGGACCGGGGTACGATCTATCGATTGGCGCTATCAAAATATGGTGTATCGCCACAAAAATGGGTGGTTTACCCTATTTTTTCGAAATTTCGCAACACCTATTGTGAAATAATGTAAAAATAGGGTAAACAGTGCAGCACAGCACACCGGACCGGGGTACGATCTATTGATTGGCGCGATCAAAATAGAGTGTATCGCCACAAAAATGGGTGGTTTACCCTATTTTTTACTTTCGCAACACCTATTGTGAAATAAGGAAAAATAGGGTAAACAACCCATTTTTGTGGCGATACACCCTATTTTAATAGCGACAATCGATAGATCGTACCCCGGTCCGGTGGGTAGGAACCCCTAGCGCAACCAGAAACTCTGTGCTCTGATTTGGTATCTTCTACACTGTGTGCTATTTCTTTGTTAAAGCCAAAAAAAGCGGGTCACCGGCAGACACAACAATGATAAACAGATAATTTTTCAAAAGCGAAAGAAGCTCTAGAAATTTCTCTATCTTCTTTTCTAAGCTATGATTAACCATTGTTGTGTCTGCCGGTGCCCCCCTTTTTTTAGCTTTAACAAAGAAATAGCACGCAGCAAAGAAGAGACCAAATCAGAGCACAGAGTTTCTGGTTGCGCCACTGGTAGGAACAATCAGAAAATAGCCGAACACGGTAAAAAATTGAGAAAAAACTTATTGAATTCAAATATGATTTTCCCGCGCTACCATGCCTGCAAAAAACAACCAAAAAATCACGGGCGTAAAAATTTGTCCTGGCACGAGCCTAGAATGCATAGAAAGTCTTATAACATAAAAATATCGTGAATAAAAAACTGAGTTCGTGATTCTTTTTCATATTTCCGACTCATACTTCTATAAAAATATTCTCTATGAACAAAATTTTCAAATAAGTACGACATTTTATGAGTAATTTTCAGGTCTATTCGCAAGGACGAGCTGAAAGCGCCACCTGCACAAAACACCTTACAAACGCTTATATAGTCTATGTTTCTATAAATCTATTATCGATTCCCACTCATCAGCTTTAATCGGTTTCTTCACACCTCACTCATATCGGCGCTAAGGCTTTGAGGCCCAATGTGAATTAAGGCCCAATGTGAATGTTTTCGTCAAAGCTTTAATTCGTTCCATTATTATTACGCAACACATCAAATAATGATCTCGTGATTGTGCGATTGTTGTACCGATGAAACTTTTCTCGTAGTATTTGTGAGCTTGTTGTATTCTTTCTAATTTAAGCCCATGGGCCTTAATTTTTTATTCACCTTCAAAAGTGAGCTTATCTTGTAAAGGTTTTTCTCAAACCCATACTATTTCTTTTACTCTAGCGGGCTTATATTGGAAAATTAGCTTCAAATAGCGACAATACGGCGCTTGAAAATTTTACAAATGCTTTATTTAAGGCATAATAGGACATACCGTAAACTTTCTATTTAGAGCCCCATCTAATTTACGCCCCGTCCAATTATGCTATCGGAGTTAAGCTGAATAATTATTGGCCATCAAATTTTGTATGGATTTTCCACCGCTCTAATTTTCTCCCAAGGAGTAAGGTGGAATAATTATTATCCCCGGGATATAATTAGAGATTTCGCTTTATAATATTTTCATTTCAAACTTATTATCAGTTGCACGTGCCTTCGAAATGATTTCAAGAATAAAAAATGTGAAAAAAA
This sequence comes from Ditylenchus destructor, assembly GCA_022814885.1. NCBI lineage: Eukaryota > Metazoa > Nematoda > Chromadorea > Rhabditida > Anguinidae > Ditylenchus > Ditylenchus destructor. Next base: position 68,123 of record JAKKPZ010000180.1, read on the forward strand.
CGAAAATAATCAAAAAGATTACAGATCAGACATCACATAAAAAAGTAGCCAAACCAGCGCTAAATAGTTCTACGCTGAACTATAAAAACGTTTGCCACGATTGTGGATCAAACACAGATCATTTATATTTTCTATCTATCACTCTCCCAATTGAGCTATCATCATTGTGATAAAACAAGCGAATCTAGCCAAAGAAATGATATTTTCGCTTACGCGGAAAATTTTTACTGAAATTTTCACTTGATATATTTTTATCATTTTGTGAACCTTATTATTTAACCTAATAATATTATATTTACGGTTATTCTATTCACAATATTGCTCAACGCTACCAAATTTAGCTGGCGTTATGACAAGCAAAAATAGTCCAAATCAAAACAAGTGTGGCAAAAAAATTCAGCTTCAGATCATCGCTGCTTAAAAACATGTTATTAATAAGAAAGTAAAAGTGCAAATATTTTACTACATTTAAGAATTTTTTGAAGATAGAAGTTTTCTTTCATGCTCGCTTTTTACTTATTAAAACATCGAAAAACATTACATCAAATTGGAAGTGTCAAAATGGAATTATTGCGTCATTTAGTAGGTTCTTCCCTGCAATATTACGAATCAACAATTAATTGTGTTCATATAGTGTTTGTTTTATGAGGAAAGTATATGTGAGCCCGTGGCGCAACGGTAGCGCGTCGGATTCCAGACCCGAAGGTTGCGCGTTCAAATCGCGTCGGGCTCATTTCATTTTTTCATTAAGTTTATTAAACCGGGAACATTTTTTTGCTGGTATTTTAAAAAACAAAGTAGAAAATAATTATTCTTACTGCGTTCCCGAAAAAATAGTGTGAATTTTGAAACAAATTTTCAAGGTTATAATTTGATTGAAAAGGTAGAGTATACATTTTCAATAATAAGCCTCTCGTGATTCACAAGTTCTCAATTTTCACATCTTGTTATAAATTGAGCAAAATGGAGCTTCATTTAATAAAACATCAAATAGTCGGACATGTTTGGTAAGATTATTAAATGTTTGCCATTATTTTTAGGAGAACTTACAGAGAAGAAAAATTAAAGAAGTAAATTTTGCACCCAATAATATTACAGTTACACTTATTAGGAAAACATTCTCATGACAAGAAAATGTATTATTCACTCCAAAGCAGAAGTACATAATGTATTCTTTTCTTTTTCTTTAAACATCGATTGAGGGGCTAAAAGTACCCGTTTCTTTGTCTCTGACCACAAACTAGACTAGCCTGGTCGTCCTTGTGTCTGACAAATGTGTTTACAATGCAAACATGGTATGGAATTTCCAAATTATTTGGGACCAAGAACGCTTGAGGCAGAGAATAAAATAGGTTTATCGTGACGTTTCGACGTTTTACGTCTTTCTCAAACTTTCACTTGGTATTTAAACTCAAGTAAAAGTTCATTTAGAAAATGCAATATTGTGTGTAGAAGAAAAGCGTAGAACAAATGGCGGGGGAATTCACGTCATCTATTGCCTTTTTTGGCTCCTCCTGAAGGGATATAATTAATCAATGGTCTATATCATGCAGTGTTTGCTTTATGAGGAAGAGTATGCGAGCTCTTGGCGTAACGGTAGCTAGGGAATCTATAATAGATTTTTCTAAAATAAATATTTTTTTAGAAATTTTTAAATCTCATTAAAGTCAGTAATTTTTGCCTTGAATTCAAATTATAATTGGTTAACTTGTTATTTTCCCAAAAACTTAAATTTCTGTCAAAAAACTGAACTGTTATGGGGTTTAGGAAAGTAAAAAAATGTCTATAGAAAATTCATCTCCGACTATTAATCAGATAGAGCCAATTTCCGAATATTTTAACGAAAAGAACGGTCATAACATGGAAGTACAAAACGAGGAAGATCATCAAAAAAAGATTGGAGAGTACTAATAAGTTAGTGGATAGGAATGCTATAGGAACGAGAATGAATATGCAAACGAATTTAAAAAAGCAACCAAATTTTTCATTTGGAATATAACTCAAGCGTTAGCATAACCATCGTATTTGCATAGCTCATCGATGCAGCTAAAACAACACAATCAGTGGAGAGATGCGGTCCGGTTATATGACCTTTAGATCATTAAAAATTGAGATTATTCAAATTTTCACTCATATTCGCCTTTTCTTTGCTAAATTTTGAGTAAGAATATTCATTTTCTCTTTGACAATTCAAACTTTTACAAAAATTTAATGCGGAATCCATATTCGGCTCTCTTTGCGTCATTTTTATTGATCTGCCCGTGTAAGTGTATCTTTTCCATATAAATCCCAAACGTATGTTTCAGTAATGTACTAATTTAGCCTTTTGTCGCATACATCCAATGCCAATCGACGATGCCATTCAGTCAAAGGTAAATCACGGACCAGTCAAACACGCCAAGCATGTTCATGACAAGGCTCCACCCCCGAAGGACGATTCAATGTCATCGTCGGGCAGTGAAAGCGATGGATATGACATGGATATGAGTAATGACAAAAGCTCAGAAGATTCTGACTACGACGATGACAGCGAATCCTCAAGCAGCGGGTATTCAGATTCCTTTGTACCGATGATGGGGATGACTGGGGGCGATTTTTATCAAAGGCCGATGATCCATGATGTCGAATGCATGGGCTTTCAGGAATGCAATCCTGATGCAGTGGATCGGGCATTTGGATAATAGATCAGCTGATATGAATATTGGAATCAAGCGATATAGAAAAGTAAACTAAATTTGAAAAAAAGTAAATGTAGCAAAATAAATTTGAAAAGTTCTAAAAAATTCAAAAATTAATTCGCATGTGTCTTAGAAAGGTCTTTGTGAATAAATAATAATAAAAATGAACAAAATTAATCAAATCAAAAAAGATCACAGATCAGACATCACAAAAAAGTAGCCAAACCAGCGCTAAATAGTTCTACGCTAAACTAAAAAATGTTTGCCACGGTCGCGGATCAAACACAGGTCACTTAGCTCTTCATTCTAGCGCTCTCGCAACAAAGCTATCATGGTACAAACAAGCAAAATCATTGTTTGTTAAGGGGAATAAGTTTCTTTTTATTTGCGCAGCAAAATTTTACTGAATTTCTTGCTGGTTATATTTTATCTTTTTTACTCTATTATTTGCTCAGATTAAAATGTCATAATTAGCACAATTACGGAGACATATCTCCGTAATACGTGATGGAGATATTTTGGCTCGATCAGTTGATCACCTGTTTTCCTTTATGTTGAAGCTTTCTTTCATGCTCGCTTTTTACTTGTTAAAACATCGAAAAACATTACATTAAATTGGAAGTGTCAAAATGGAATGATCGTGTAATTTAGGATCTTTTGATGTGCGTACCAGAGCGATATTATCAATCAACAATTAATTGTCCATAGCATTTAGTGTTTGTTTTATGAGGAAAGAATATGTGAGCCCGTGGCGCAACGGTAGCGCGTCGGATTCCAGACCCGAAGGTTGCGCGTTCAAATCGCGTCGGGCTCATTTCATTTTTGTCATTAATTTTATAAAACCAGGAACATTTTATTATTCTGTAAAGGAAAATTTAACCTTTTTTGGAAAAACAAAGTAAAAAATATTTTATTATACAGTGTTGTCGAAAAAGTAATGTAACTTTAAAATAGCAAACGGTCATAATTTCAGTCATATATTCTTTAAAAATGGAGAGCATGCATACATATTGTTATGGCCAGGGTTCTCTCGGGCCGCGAAATGTGCAAATTTGCGGAACTCAGTATCAAATACCGTATTTTCTTTAATTGAGCCCCCCTCTATAATTGAGCCCCTCCCTATAATTAACCCCCTCTGGAGGGGTATTGAAATAATTAAGCCCCTCCCTATAATTGAGCCCCCCCCCAAATGGGTTTCTTCCTAATTTTTTGCTGTTTTTTGCTAGTATTTCGTATGTCCAATATAAATAGACAAAAATTAGATAGTTTAGCCAATTTTTAGCTAATTTTTAGGTGTTTTAAGATATTTTTCAATTTTAAAGGTATTTTACATATAAAGACAAATTTTACACGTGTTTTTCGCAATTTATTGCTGCTTTTTGCTAGTATTCCGTATTAGACAGTTTAGCCAATTTTGAGCTAATGTTTTAGATTATTATTATATTATTTTTTAGATCAATTTTGGACAATTTTGTCCAATTTAGCTATTTTTTAGGTTTTTTACATGTCAATTTTAACTGTATTTTTCATGTTATAGCTTTTTAATGCTATTGTTACCAAGTTTTGTCAATTCTTTAAACTTTAATCAAAATTCTTATTTCCTCTAATTAAAAGAAATGATTAGGGCCCAGATTTTTTGCCATTTTAGGATCACAAAATAGGGTTTTAGGATCATGCATTTTTATAAATTGTTGCTAAAAATAGAAAAGAATATAATATAAAAAGTATTTTTAGCATAAAAATAACAAAAAGTAAAAATTTTCACTAATTTTTTTTCTTTAATTTTGGAAGGAAAAGATGTCTTCAGGAAACGGAATAAACGGCTCCAAAGGTCACTTTTGTCACAAACGGGCCAAAAATATGTATTTTCAAAAGATCCCATTCTAACTAAGAAATGTTGAATGGGACCTGTCTAGATCAACTATTCATGATCTCAATAAGCGTTCTAGATGCGCCCGTTTTGACTAATAAAATTTTTGGCATTTCTACAAATTTTTGGTATGAATGAAAAATGGAATGGAAACACTTTTTTCTAGAAATAGTAAAAAGTGAATGTATTTCCAAAGGATACAAAATCGTCATTTTTGACGCGCTATACGAAAAATAATTATAAATTTTGCCATTTTTTACCAAAACTTGCAATTTTTTTACCAAATTTTAGCAAAAAATGAAAAATTTTCCGTAAAGTGTAAAAAATACCGACAAAAATTCAAATTTTCGCCAAAAAAGGTTTGGCGCCAATTCAAAATCGGTTCAAATTCTCGAAATTTTGTAAAAAACTGGCCAAAAATCCGAATATTTTGTAAAAAGTCTCGAAAATTTATGGGATCGCGCCTTGGGCGCGATCCAAATAATTAAGCCCCTCCCTATAATAGAGCCCCTCCCTGAAATAGACCCCCCTCTAGAGGGGTATTGAAATAATTAAGCCCCCGGGGGCTCAATTAGAGAAAATACGGTATTTATTTAAATTTATTTAAACGAAAAGGAACTGGGAAAATTTTATATCAAAGTGCAATTTAAAAATTTTCGAGGATGAAATAATTGTTTGCATAATGCTTTAATGCGGTTAAAATTCGCTTGGCGCAAGTGGATTAAACTTTCAACTGTCAAAACTCAACTCTTAAAAACGTCGCATGTGATCAAACAAAAGATCAAACACAAGTATGTTTGGTTTTGTTCTTGCCTTTCTGGTACGCATTTTCTCCAGCCATTTTGAGTTAATCGTTTGGTAGTTTAAGTATAGAACTTTTGAAGAACAAAATTAAATTTATAAAACCGTTTCAGCAAATTAAAATTTTACGAGACATACAAATTCTCCAAGAGAGTGAAAATTTTTATGACAATTGTCGAAAGTGACAGAAAAAGCCATAAATTGAAGCAATATATTGTACACATTATACCGTCATGCTTAAAAGAACAAGGGAAAGGTAATTTGAATTGGCGCGCAAAATTGCCATGCATGGTATTTGAATAAAAAGGGTAACTAGGTATTTTTTTATTTGGCGTATTACTCGCCTGGTACTCCTCTAGAAATTGGTAAAAAATTTGAGTGGGTCCCTAATTGAATAAAAATTTTCACAGACAATACTTTCACAGCCAAGGCTATTTTTAAGGCCTCTGAAAAATCCTTGGAATCGCCTTAGCTGTGAAATTGTTGACAGTGAAAATTTTTATTCTAATAGGGATCCACTCAGTTTTTTACAAATCTCTAGAGGAGCCCCCAGGCGAGTAATCCCCTAAATTAAAAACTTCTTGTCGCCTCCTTTTTACCCCAATGCCATGCGTGCCAAGATTGCGCGTCAATTCAAATTACTTTTCTCTTGTTTAGATCTTTATCTTTATGCATAACGGTATAAAATTTAGGATTCGTCCAGAAATTGTGGATTTTCAACCATTTTTTATCTCATCTTAACAGTTTTATTTTTAGACTGAACAGTTTTTTTACGCGATAAATATCACACCCATAATCATCGCTCCCGGAGTTTTTTCTTATTTAAACCGGGGCCCGTACCCGGCAAATGCTTCTAGAAGGTTCTAGAAGAAAATGGCTTATATAAGCCATTTAGCGCCTAGAAGTGTTTGCGAAGCTAATTTTTTGCACCCGGGGGTTTTTCGGGGCGCTGAATCCGAATCCGGGGTCAAAAAAATTATCGGCGTACCCCCGGGGTACGAAAAAATTTTTTCTGAAAATTTTTTTCATAATTTTTTTCAACTTTTCAAACTCAGTTCGAGCAGCCGAAGGCCGCGAGTGAGGGCCGAAGGCCCGAAATAGTCTCATGCTGCTCTACTCCCGAACAACCCTTACTCTCGAACAACCCAATCTGACCGCTGATGGCGGTGCGCGAAGCGATGACGAACCCAATCTCCCGCTGTACACGCTCCAAGTTTTTTTCCAGCGCCGAAGGCGCTGGAAAAAAGCTTGTAATATAATAGTCTCAAACCAAGCTACTTCAATTCTTCGGGAAAATGCGTGAATTCAGTGGCCTCTCAGTTCCTCATTCTCTACCAATAAAATTTTTCAGCGATTTGAGTCTGCATTTTGTGCGCTCTGCAATGGGTTGATTGGGATCTGATGAGGTCTAAATTTTGGAAATTTAAAATACGATTGATATAACAAATGCATAGACTAGCTTTGGGGGAGTGCCTTCGGTATTTTTTTAATTTTAAAGTCGATTTTTGCAATGATAAATCGCAGTAAGTGGTCACATTCCACTGACCGTCTTAGAATTGTATCAGTTTTCTAACGACTCCAGTATTTCGAAAAAAGATCTTACAGATTCCAACAGGTCTGCGAAAAAATCTAATTACAAAAAATTCCTGCTGAAATACACTTCACTGTAACCATAATTGTGGTTGTATGAAAAGCGAGAATTCCGTCAACAAGCTTCAAATTCGCGCCTTTTGTGACAAAGACCCTTCGTTCATCGGTAGCGTGAGAGTAACGGTGATATATTTTCCTAGCGCTTCTCCAGCCTATCACTGAAACAGTCAACAAACAACAGAAAGTTCAAGAGCAAACACGTTACCGATGAAGGAAGGCTGTTTGTCATAAAAAATGTCGTAAAAAAGACGCGAATTTGGCGGAATTATCTCTTTCCATACAACCACAATTTTGGTGCAGTGAAGTGTCCATTGTTATCAACAAATGTAAACTCTTTAATTGACAAGAGAATCCAAACAGAGCACAATTTTTTTAGAACGCACCAACCATGCTTTGTAACTGTCGACTCAGCTGTGAGTAACTAATATCCAGTTGAGTTATGTGTTTTCCATTTAGTTCTAGTTTTCTTTGAAGCCTTTTCTCGTCAGCTGTTAGTTGCTCCATCAATTGACGTATTTCCTCTAAAAATTTTTCACGGTTTTCCAACATCTGTAAATTTTTATTATTTTTCTAAACTTTTCACTTTCTTGTTTTGACTACCCTGTGTTAGAAAAGTCTTCGGACAAACATTACTGACTCATATTTGTCGAGTCTCTCTAAGGAGCACTCTGTCACCAGCCCTCAAAAGAATTCTCCTACTTTTTCACACTCCCGGACCCCAAACTCGCGAGTACCCCCCAAAACCCTTGATTTTAGGGGGGGGGTTATCAATGTCAGAATTGGGGTGGTCCCGCCACGAAAACCGAGAAATCGTCATTTTTTCAGTTTTTGGGGGTTTTTACAAAGGAAACTTTTCAGTCTGCCCTCCGTTGGGGTCGTGTGATACATCAATCGCTTCATCTCGGTGAGACAAGACGATTGGTACCGGTTTCAGCCTGCACTGATGTTCCTATCCGGAGATATGGCTTCCGGAAATCCGGAAAATCCCGGATTTGGGGCGTGGCCCTCGGCGTAGCCGCGGGTGGTCCGCGGCGGAGGCCGCGGGTGCGTCCTATGGAATTTCTTCTAAAATGAATCACAACCTATAACTGTTTGATATCATTTGTTTGCCAATTTTGTCTACTTTCATTTGGTACATAACTTTGATATATCATCTCACAAAATACTGGAAATTTCACACTAAGTTTGCGATCAACTTTTCGACCAGCGTTTGCTATGGTATTTGATAAAAATTTTGTCTACGATTTTTACCCGCTTGAGAAAATAGATTAGTTACTTAGATAGTCTTATTGTACAATTTGAGTCCAACAAAATACTTTTTACAGAATAATTTTTTATTTGTAATATTCGCGAGATATGAGCATTTTACGCACCACACATTCCAAAAATTTAGAAGATTTGCGAACTTTTCATACGAGGTGGTCGCAAACTTCGTGTGAAATTTTCGGTATTTTGTGTGGTGATATATCAAAGTTATATACCAAATGAAAGTAGACAAAACAAGCTTTAACATAATACCAAACGCAGGTGCTTTTCCTTTCAACGTAAAAAAGTTATGAGTCATGCTAGCCTTACAATCAGGGGCGATTCTGATGTGTGATGAAATTTCATCACACATCAGATTTCCCCTGATTGTACGCACGCTCATGCCCTCTTACAATCAGGAAATATCTGATGAAATTAATTTTCATCAGATTTTCCGATGAAATTTCATCACACATCACCCGCTTACAATAGCGAAAAATTTGATGAAATATTCCAGTGTCAAATATAGCAGTTATTTTATCTACATATTTTATTTCCATTTTTGGACCGTGTTTCGCTATGTTCGTTATAAATCTGATGTTACTCACACTATATCAACTTTTTGTCTAGATTTCAACGCGTTTTCCAGAATTTTTCTGACTTTTCATTTTTTCACTAAAAAATCCACTTTTTATGGATGTTATGGCTATATTACGCAAAATATCACGATTTTTTCAAAATTATGCCATGTTTTGTCAAATATTGTTTACAGTGATTTCCGCACGAGGTAAACATAATTTTAACAATTTGTTTTATTTGAAAGATCGAAGATTCCATGCAAAACGTTACAATAAGTTTTTAAAGATTTATTCGCAGTTTTCAATATTTTATTCAAAATTCACAAGTGTACATAAATGTGATCACAAATAATTATCTTGCCATCCAACGGCTCCAATTCCACTGATATATTCGGTCAATTTGTTTCTAATTTCTTGCGAATTGCCTCTAACGTCGCCTCCACGTCGTCGAATTACTGCTGTAGCTTGCTGTTGCGGCTGGATATCGCGGCGCCATTGACCATTGTCCTCGTTTCGTAATCCGTAATCGGCCATTGCCCTCGGATGTCTTCCAGGAGAAAGTTGTGAAGGCAAAGAATGGCCTTCACGATTGCGTCTGACACTTCATGGCTCGTTTCGATTGGGCGCAGCAAAATTCGGAATTTCGCAGCCATAATGCCAAAAGTATTTTCTTTCGGTTTGCAAAGATTGGATGGATCCAAAATCGTCGTTTTTTGGACTGTAGGCGTCGGCGAAGGAGATAAAGTGCAAAAACTTTCTTTTTGTCGAGTGCCATTCCTGTAATTCCTGCGAAGTTGTTTAATAATAAATATATAACCAAAAACACATTATTTTAACAGGATATATAAAAGTAAATACATCAAAAACGGTGATTTCATGTCTTAAAAAGGTCGGTTCCTTATTGGATACTGTTTATTTTCGAGGAAAGACAAAAGAGAACAGAGAAAAAGACAAAAAGAGAGAGACAACGCAAAGAGATAAGATATGGAAATAAATCGTCCCTTAAAATCGTCTCTTAAACGTCAAACAATATGTTAGAGACACCAGTAGACACTACAAACCGCAAAAGAATTATGAAATTAATCCCCAAATTTCACTTTTGTACCAAAGAACAAAAAAATTTTACAGAAAAACACAATATATTTACAAGACATATGATAACCACAATGAAAAAGCTCGAAAAATGCACCCAAAATCTGATGAAAATTAGGGTGGTTGAAAAAAGTGCATTTTTGAGTGAAAAAATGAAAAGTTAGAAAAATTCTGAAAAACGCGTTGAAATCTAGACAAAAATTTGACATAGAGTGAGTAACATCAGATTTATGACCAACATAGCGAAAAACGCTCCAAAAATGGAAATGAAATCTGATGAAAAAAATCTCCCCACAAATCTGATCAAACTTTTGTTTGATCAGAATCACCCATCAGATTTTTCATCACACATCAGATATTTCGCTATTGTAAGCAGCCGATGAAAATTTCATCACCCGATGAAATTTCATCAGATTTTTCATCAGAATTTTCATCAGATTTTTCGCTAATGTACGCGGGTGATGTGTGATGAAATTTCATCACACATCAGATATTTCGCTATTGTAAGGCCAGCATCAGCAAAGTTTGTCCGAGGACTTTTCTAACACAGGGTATTTTAAAGATTATATCCTATCTCCTCTAACTACACTTGTCCGTAACCGAAAAACGAAAATGAAAATGCTCCCCTCGGCATGCTGACACAGAATCCGGAAAATTTTTGAAGCGCAACCCTCAAAAAGGCCCATTTTTTGTCCAAAAAGTGGCAAAAATGCATGTTTTTGACGGTACAAAGGAAAGGTTTTTTGTTCCCCCGATACAGGGACGCATGATACATGAAAATGTTCCCCTTGGCATGCTGACAGAGAATCCGGAAAAGTTTGAAGCGCAAAAATGCTTGTCCAAAAATGCATGTTTTTGCCGGTCACGTAAATAGACCACGGCGCCCGACCATACCGCGCCGAAGGCGCGACGCTCCCTCTTGTTGTACTACTAAAACCTACCGTATTTCCTCCACTATAAGCCGCCCCCTAATTTAAGAGGTACCTCCTCTAGATGGCACATTGCGAACTACAAGCCTCCCACTCACCAATAGAAACCCTCTACCAAAATAATTTTCCAAATTTTGCAAAAATTTAGGCCCGGGCTACAATAGCGAAATATCTGATGAAACAAGCTGATGAAATCGCCTTTTTTGGGCCACTTTTCACTATGTTGGGCATAAATCTGATGTTACTCATTATATTTCAACTTTTTCTCTCGTTTATAATGGCACAATTAGGTTTTTGAATTCGCGCTAAAAAGTACCCGTTTTCATCAGATTTTCATCACAAGGGCCACTGGCGTGCAGCGCCCCTTTAATTAAAACTATAAATTTCCCACGGTTCGTGTTTTATAAATGCCGTTTTGTTAATTATGCTAAGCTGTTAATTATGCTAAGCTGACCATTGTGTCAATTTCTCACTAGTGAAAATATAAATGCCAAAATTCGGGAACTTTGAATTTTCTCACCTTTTGTGAGCTGCAACAAATTTGCAAAGTAAATCGACGCTTAGATTCAAAAAACACACAAAGCCTACCAATTTTTAGCGCTAGTTGGAAACCGAGTTTTATAGGTATCGAAAATCACAAGTACATATTAACTGCATATATCACAGCAGGGAGAGCCGCCTAGAAAAAGTGAGCATGATGAGCTTAGAATAATAAAATTAATTCAATACGCACCATATAGTAAACATTCCAAGTGATGAAAACATCGTTGTGGTTGTATGCAAAATAAGCATAAATGTCACGAGCGATTTATTTGCTTTTGTGATTTAATCGATCAAAGTTCAATTGGCATGGATCGCAATGTTGATAGCTGTCTCAGCCTTAGCTCCTGCGGCATTAACTGCTGCATTAACAGCTTGTTCAATAGTCTGCCGTGGCTACGGCCAACTCAATCGCAGCTTTGGCGTAGCCATTACTTAACCCCTAGTGCTTAAGTGTTTTATCAGTGTCTCCAATAAATTTTAGGTACTTTTTAATGTCAAATTGCGATAAAGTCCATAATTGAAGTTGCTTTATTTTAATACGAACCATATAGTAAACATTTCAGATGACAAAAATACTTTCGTGGTTGTAAGTAAAATAAACATAAATATCACGACCGATTTATTCGTAATCGTGTATGCAATAGATTTAACCGATCAAAGTTCAATTCGCTTGAATCGCAGTTATGGCAGCATCCCTGGCCGCAGTAATAGAAGTCGCTGCAGCTTGCGCAGCGTTGATCGCCGTGACGGCCGCAGCGTTTGCGACATTGATCGCAGTCTGGTCGGCACCAGCTGCCGCACACGCTGTCTCTGCAATGTTCACCGCCGAGTCCATTGCAGTTTGCGCATCCTTCTCAGCTGCCTCAATCCTGGAAGTTGCGTCACTCAAATAGCGTCATTTTTAGCCAAACCGGCCGCGGCTGCAGAAACCTGAGAGAGTGATTCCGATGCCGTATTGTTCACTGTTGCTGCCGCAGTTGCTGCGAGTATCCGAGACTGCCCACAAGGTCCCGTTGGAGCTAAAATGAGGTTTACAGTTATTATTTTGGTCATTTTGAAAAGCGGCAAAATTTAGGAATTCGTTTTGAAATTTTTGGACACTTACTGCTAGATTGAAAGATTCCTGTGGGTGTGGTACTTAATACCGTCTGTGTCCTTGATGAGGGTCTAGTAGTCGATGCACCTCCTCTATAATAATAATAATAATAATTTATTTGCTCATCTTGGAGCGATGGGTATATACAATAAAGTCAACAATTTAAATGTCATAATGCAACAAGTGATAAAGAACAAGTAATCATATCAAGCGAAGACAACATATCTCAATAATTATAGTGTATGACAAGCCAAGTTCATTTAGGGGGGAAGATTTCTTGGATTTCTTTTGTACTAATTAAATTGTGAAATTCGTTGGGGGATGTTTTCCGAATATGAGTTGGTAATTTACTGTATAGCCTAGCAGTACGGATAAAGAAATAATGGGCCCGGACGTTAGTAGAACATTGATTTGTTTTTATCTTATATAAATCACCTCTAGTAATAGTTTTCTCAAAGTAAAAAGAGTTGTTATGTCTGATAGAAATTTTCTCATGAATTATGTCATGGAACATTTTTAGATCTGCTTTTAGCCTTCTATCTTCTAAAGATTCTTGTTTGAATAGAACTAATAATTGATCATATGATGGAAATTCTAAATTCTTTCTAAAATATTGAGTTCGTTTATAGACCAGTTCAAAGAAACGTTTTTGTATTTTCTCAATTTTTTGAATGTCCTTTTTAAAATGAGGGTTCCATACTGGAGAGGCAAATTCTAAGATCGGTCTAACGTATGTTGTAAACATGTCAACTAAGAATTTTGGGTCACTAGATTTCAGTCCTTTTAAGAGAGCGAAAGAAGCCTTTTGGGCTTTTCGACAAATAATCTCTATGTGTTCTCCGAATTTGAGGTTAGCTGAGAAATAAACACCTAAGTCTCGTACTGTGGTACTAGGATTTATACAAGGAATTTCGCAGTTTTGTAGACTATATGATAAATTTTGATTCTTCTTTCCTAAGTGTAGTATAGAGCACTTTTTAACCGCAATTTTGAGTCCGTTTAATTCGCAATAGTTAGAAAATCTGGTAATAAATGTTTGGAGTGAACTGTTTGAGTCGTAATTTGATCGAAAAATGTGGTAAGCTTTTAGATCGTCAGCGAAAAGTTTACAAATAACTCCTTCTGTTTCACAAAGTTTTGGGAGATCAGAAACGTAGATGAGAAACAGAAGTGGACCAAGGACGGATCCTTGAGGCACCCCGCTTGTTTGAGAGAGTTCTTGCGAAAAAGACGAACCAACCCTGACTTTGAAAAATCTATCCGATAAATAATTTTGTATCCATTTTAAAAGTGCGCCCTTGATGCCTATAGATTCTAATTTGCGAATTAAACGGTTGTGAGGAATAGAATCAAAAGCTTTGGCTAGATCAAAGTAAATCATGTCTACAGGAAAATTTTGTTCAGAAGCAAATGAAAGGTCATCGACAACTTCTAAAAGTTGGGTGGTAACCGATCTTGCCTTTCTAAAACCGTGTTGGGAGTGCGGTAAAATCTTTTTGTGCTCTATAAATGATGTGATTTCTGAGGCTATTAATTCTTCCATCATTTTTCCCGTGGAACATAATAATGAAATTGGTCTAAATTCTTCTGCTTTTGAAGGTTTTGAAATTTTTGGGATCGGATGAACTATTGATTCTTTCCAAAAATGTGGGATCTGCCCTGTCATCATGGAATAAGAGAAAATGTAATAAATTGGATAGCTAAGCGTGTAAGCGCAATTCTTAAGAAAAATATTCGGAATTTCGTCCGGAGACGTGTTTGTTCATGTTTTTGACTTTCAAAAGAAGTTGAAGGACTTTAGAGTAAGTAATCGGTATGAAGCTAAATTCGCCAAAGTTTTGACATTGAATGTCTTCGATTTGTAATTTAGCGGTGGTAAATACTGATGAAAATTGATCTCCAAAAATTTCTGCTTTTTTCTGGTTTGAAAAAATTGGTTCTTCTTTTTCGTCGAAAAGAGTAGGTGTTAAACTCGATTTTGTTTTAAGGAATGCGCCTACATGCTTAAAGCGTGTCTTAAAGTTGGAAATTCTAGTTTTCTCTCTATTTTTGAGAAATCTCTTTGTATGATAGTCAATATCATTTGAAGCTTTTATAAATTTCTCTCTTATTCCAGGATGAGATATTTTAGCCCAAAGTTTTTTCCGATAGTCGAAAAGATTCTGGATGTGAATTGGTAAACGTGAAATTGGACTAACTATTTTGGTCTTAGGAATGAATAAATTTGTAGCCTCGGAAATAACATCCATGAACTTATGGTACATAAAGTCGATGTTTGAGCAAGAATTAAATATGACATTCCAATTAATGTTTAATAGAAAATTATTAATAGTCTCATAGTCTGCATTACTGAAATTCCTTTTATAAACACTAATTTCCGATTCTTTCTGAATTTTAACTAAGAACGAAATACAATTGTGGTCAGATGAACTTAAAGGTGGCTTAATTTCTATACTTTCTACAAGTTTCTCTGAGGTGCAAAAAATTAAATCAAGAATGTTTTGTTCTCGTGTTGGTTTCTCAACAAGTTGAAAAAGATCAAAGTTCTCAATAAAATCTATAAAAGATGATTCTTTGCCTCTACAGTATGGTATAGGTTTGAAATTAGACCATGTAACGTTGCGAAAATTGAAATCACCTGTTATAATAACAGGGAAGTCTACGGTTATAAATTCAGAAAGTGTGTCTAATAGACAATGAAAATCTTCAGTGGTTTCTTTAGTGACTGGTCTATAAACATTTATAATACGTACTTTTTCATGACTTAAAGAAAATATATCAATGCATGTTATATCTGAGTTTCTAATCTTAGGATTTTGACTACTTGAAAAGGTAAAAGATCCGAGATAAAAATACAAGAGCCACCTCCTTTTAAGGTGGTTTCTCTATCACATCTAATTAATTTATAAGGTAAGTTTTGTAAAATTAAAGAATCATCTGTTTTACTACCTAGCCAAGATTCAGTTACTAAAATTATTTGAAAGTGTTGAGACATAAGAATAATGCTAAGTTCATCTAATTTGTTCATTAAACTATGGGCATTGAGATATAAACAAGAAATTTTTCGTGTCCCCTAAGTGACTTGGTTCCCCATTACAACAATTGAAATTTTTACACATATTATAACGAGAAATATTTACACAATTTAAAAGTACATTACTTGACTTGTCGTGTTTGTCCTATGCACGGGGGAATCGACGGAGCGGTTTTGGACTTGCTGTTTCCTTGATCTCGAGGTCCTGAACATAGAAACGCATCTCGTTGGCTTTCTCATTCTTTTCGCGGCATTCTGCTCGGCACTGGCGGAGGAGTTCTAATTCCGATTGAACCATATCACGACGAATGCGCACATTTGGCGGGTTCTGGAGTGTGTTGACTGTGACGCGGAATTTCCTGATGAAATGGTTGCGATTTTCTGTTGTGTCGAACGGTACTTTCACGATTCGATTTCTGTTCTCTACTTTGTTGCCATGACGTTTTATGGAGTCGAATTGCACGCCGGTGTTTCCCATTGCTGTTGCAACACTCTCGACAAATGAACGATCTTGTTCGATTGTTGTGGTTTCACTGGCGGCTTCGGGTAGGAACTCGATTACTGCTCGCAGCGACTTGTCTTTGAGCTGTTGGGCTTCATCAAGAGCTTTGACTAGTTGAAGAGAGAAATTTGGCGGTTTACCATAGGTCATCGGCGTTGGTGGCATGGTGCTTTTTTCGATTAGCTTTGCATTTTGCTCGGTGAGTACTCGGATTTGGGCAATTAATTCGGAATTTTGCGTTGACACATTTGCGAGGAGCGTGGTGAGACTTTCCACGACTGATACGAGAGAGTCGACTTTGTCTGCTAATTTTGTATTGTACTCATTTTGCGTAACGAGCATTTCTCTGAGTTCGGCGTCGTTTAGCTTAGGCGGCATTCTTAATATTCAGAGGAGAATAGAATAGCGATGTTGAAATATACGATAGAATACGCTTTGAGTGAATATCCAGCGGAGGTACCTCAAACTAGGGTAATTAAACCTATTTGTAACTCTGGTTTGACCGGATGGTGAAGTCCTCATGGGTCCTAAAATTAAATTGGGCTGAGGTTTAATAATATTTCGACAAATATATCGAATAGTAACTGGTGGCATCCAAAGGCGGTTAAAATTCTTTCTAAGTTAATCTCGTGAGCATGAAGCTCAAATATATTTGAGCATGAAGCAACTCTATTTGAGCATGAGCTCAAATATGACGCGGTTGGTTCGGATTTAACACCCAGGAATACCTCCAGGTTCAAAAATCAGCCCTTTGGTTCGGAAAATGTCATTTTTGGCAAAGCGTGGCCATTAAAGAATGGGCTTTTTGGATAAATTCGATTGTGGAAACTTGAAAATTCTTCATAAATTTGTGCAAAATTTTAGAAATCGTTCTCAAATTCCGACTTTCGGATCCCGTATGTTGCCGCTATGATATTCTTAATCCTCACCTGGGCTAGATTGTGAAACTCGGGTTGTGCTCCGAGTATTGACAGACTCGCAATCGTAGCCCAAATATCGTAAGAAATCGCATCCGCAGCGGCCCCAAAATCCTTCATCGTAGCTCTGGATCTCATCTGAAGAAGAAGTTCGGCTAGGTCGCATGGCTAGCAGTTGTGTGCTGGCCAAAATACAGCAAGCCACGGCCAAAAAGAAAAGCACAGAAGTGTTCGTCATTTTTCCGTTAGTTAGTATATAAGTTGAATATAGTCTTGTATAGAATTGTTCTATTGGGTTAGCAATATCCTTATGTGAAATTTCCCACCCTTATAAGGCACATCTGGATTAGTCTGTTTTTTATTATTGTATGTATGTTAAACTATTCCGTTATTGTCTACGCATTTGTCATCGATAACTTGACTGACGAATCCTACGATTTCCTTCGACTGCGAACCAATTCAATAATATTTTTCCTTCTCTATTGTGAAATTTGCCTTTTGCGGGAATTTTATTTCCATAAACCATAACATTTTTCTCTTTCCTGCGAAAATTTCGTCGACGACGGACTGATTTCATAACAGTCTTCCGTTCTCCGATGTATTGTTGGCGTACTTTAAACATCGCCGTCCGATTTTGCCCGCCCAAAAAAAGTTGGCCGACCAAAGACCATAAAATTGGCATATCATTTCCGATTTATTTAAATTCGGTACCATCCGAATTTCAGTCAGCAATGTTACTGGGAATCGGTTTATGGACAATTGGTCTCTTCCGTTCGATTGGTTTACGGCCAATTTGCAAACTTGATGATTCTATAGGATTTCTCGCCTCAAAAACCCATTCCGTACCCAACGGTCGGGCTTTGTCCTGGATTCATCTAAAAAATTTGAACTTCACTGACCTCAGGACTGTTCTGACTGCACTGGCGTATCTAGGGGGGGACCGGGGGTACGTACCCCCAAAATGGGAAAATTTGAAAAATGAGTGTAAATCAGTGCAAATTTGGCCAAAAATTTGGTCCGGTACCCCCCCCCCCCCCGGCCCCAAAACCCCAAAAGCGGGGGTCCCAAAAATCCGGTACCCCCTAAATGGCCATTTCCACTAAAACGGGTACAAGTTTAGTTCCCCTCCGTCCGACGGGGGGGGGACTAAACAATTTATAAGGCATTTTTGTTTAGTTCCCCCCCGTCCTACATTTTTCCGAAAAAATCCATAGGGTCCCCCTATTGATTTTGGACAAAGTCAGTTTTCAAGTCTGCGGAGTTCTAAAATTCACTGTCTACATAAAACAATGACTTTCTTCATTTAAAAGTTTTGAATAAAGAACGTCATTGTTTGATGTAGACAGTGAAATTTTCAATTGAATGTGTAGGACGGGGGGGGGGGAACTAAACATAACTTATATGATTAAACTCGAAATGCTCGGATTGGGACATTTCGGCAAAAGGATTTTTCGCCAAATCCCTATAAAAAGGATTTTTCGCCAAATCCTTATAAAACGGATTTTTCGCCAAAAGGATTTTTCGCCAAAAAGGGTTTTCGCCAAATCCCTGTAAAAATTAATTTTTGGCTCTGTATTCGATGTTTTCGTTCCTTTTCGTTCAAGAGTGTAATGTTGCGAACAAGTCACATGACTCTTCATGTAAATATTGCACTTTCCGCTGATTCATCCTCAAATTTTCACCTTCTAATTGTTCCTATGCCTAACCACAGGAACTTGCTTTAGGCTAAATAACCCTTATAAGGACATACTGAAGGATTAGGCTTAAGATGGACTTGGTCTTAGGCTTAACACCCGGAAGGTCGGATGTAGTAATTGATCAGGGCTATGGCAGGGACGCACCCAGGATTTTTTTTTTTTGGGGGGGGCACGTTTCAGTGGAAATGGCCATTTTTGGGGGGGGGGTACACTTTTTTGGGTACCCCCAACTTTTGGATTTTGGGGGGTACCGGACCAAATTTTGCCCAAATTTGCACTGATTTACACTCATTTTTTCAAATTTTCCCATTTTGGGGGGGGGGTACGTACCCCCGGTACCCCCCTGGGTGCGTCACTGGGCTATGGTCCGTGAAAGCATAGTCTTAAAAATCGGTTTGAAGGTCGCGGGTCCCGAAAAATGAGGGCCCTGTATCCAGAGCCCTGGCTTATTCATAATTTGTTTTTACGCATATCCAAGTTATATGTCGCTGAAATGCAGGGCATAATTTTGTCGGAAATCCGATTTTGATATGGGGCTTACAATATGGGGCCTAAGGGACTTAATTTTAGGCTTAAGCTCCCGAACAACCCTTTTAAGGCCCCAGACAAGTCATTGGGCTTGGGGCCCCGCTGTATGGGGCCTAAGGGACTTAATTTTAGGCTTAAGCTCCCGAACAACCCTTATAAGGCGCCAGACAAGGATTTAGGCTTGCGGCTCACTTTACCCCGAAAACCCTGAGCGCAATGTGATCAAAAAAACAGCAAGTGATCACGGATTTGATTCAAATTTCGACACGGATGATGGTATAGATGCTGTGAATATGCTAGGCTTATATGCAAAGGATTTGCCAAGGGTCTGCCGAAAAATGAAAGTGGAGAGAAAATCCCTTATGAGGAATTTGAACAACCCTTTTGGCAGATTTATCCTTTTTGGCGAAAAATACCCATTTATAAGGATTTGGCGAAAAAATTCCTTTTTATAACGGGTTTGGCGAAAAATCCTTTTAAAAATTTTTTGGGGAAAAATCCTTTTTTGGGGAGAAATCTGGGCGGAAAATAAACAAAAATCCTTTTTGTTTAGTTCCCCGCGTCCGGTGGCGGATAATCCTTTTACCCTAAAATCCCAATGGGACGGGGGTTTTGAGGGGTTTTTTTGAGGGTGGGTACTACCCACCCTCAAAAAAATCCTAGATACGCCACTGTCTGACTGACTCAAGTGTTGTTTAAGGACCTATGTTTGTCAATAATTTTCTCATATTTAGGTCTTCGAAGAAAATTTTAATGTTTGGCATATTAATTTTTTGACAACCTTCCAAAACTAAAGTTGGTGTGATGCCAAAGCATAGAGAAACTATAATTTCTAGCAGCCTACTATAATTTCTATGATTAAGTTTAAAGCAAATCATACTTAAATCAATATGTTAAGAGATAAGTGGCATACATGTGACATGCTGGTACATATGACATGCTGGAAATGGAAATAGCAGGAAAACATAGGGCAAATGAAGAAGGTAAATATGGGCATGGTGGCAAGATGAAATTTTTCTGTTTTTGTTGAACAAACTGCAACGGCCTCTTTGTAATTGTGTAAAATTTAACTGAAACAAACGGATTCATAATAAAGTTTATCTACTACTGCACTAGAGTACAATATGGAACAACCAAAAATTGAACAAATTGCGAAAAATTGCGACGTTGAAGCCCATGTTCGCTTTTTTCGCGGTCTTATGAATTACCCTTTAAGACATTCTCTGTAGTGTTTTTTTAATCTTCTAGAAGGGAATGCTGACATCAATTAAATCTAAGAATGGCTGAATGTTATTGCACGTAATGGTTTGTCTGGGCCACCATCTCAACTAGCCTTGAATATCTGTATTGAAGGTTCTACTTCTGTTGGTTCCCTTCGGAACAGTCGACATATAAATTTTCTCAGAGAGAATTTTGAGATGAGTATGAAACACATTGCGGTATTGGCGGCAGCAAGAAATGTCCCTAACTGACCGACATAATTCGCTAGTGGAATACCGGTTACCTAAAATGACTTGCAATTGGAACAGATATTAACAAAGTTTGACTACTTTAACCCAAAATTGTTTTCAAAATTTCAGAAATTTGCCATGCTAAAACAGACTTTCAATTTGGATTTTGAACAAAAATATATCAGTTTTCCTGTTTCTTATAATCGGAATGATTTGTCAGAATTCACCAATATTCACTTACTAACAAACATATTTGCTGCAGCAAATTTGGTACAGTACTCAACGTCACCTCCATTACTGCCGCTATCTTTACTATGTGATCATGCTATAAACTACAGGATTAAAATACAGCAAAGTATGTGCAAAACACCGAATTTCTCAATCCCGAAATCCGTAGTCATTTTTTATTTATCATTCCGTCCAAAAACAATATTTGTGCGACATGCCAAGTATAAATGGCTAACAATGGACGCCAACCATACTAAACTTTTTCCCATGGCCAGAAAATTTTTGAGTTTGCCATAAGGGTAAGTTGTAATATGGGCCAACATCTACTATATACGGTAAAATTTTGTCGACATTCGTTTTTTTACGTAAAAAGAAGCCTATCTCAAGTAAAACACAAAAAATTTCTTAGATATTTAACACGACCCATTTTATACACCCGTGAAATTTGTGTCCATAACTTAAATATAAAGTGCAGACGTCAAGGTAAGTTATACGTTGCTAGAAAGCTGACGTGACGTGCATTCCAGCGACATATAACTTGGATATGTGCCAAACAAATATGAACAAATCACGTCTCTGAATACAGTGGCCCATTTTTCGGGACCCCCGACCTTCAAGTCGATTTTTAAGATTATGCTTCCTCGGACCAATTCCGACTTTTTCATGAATATAGCACCTACACAGTCCCGGCTATTGTTCTAAGCAATTACTATATTCTAGTGTTAATGGTCCAGATGTTGTAATTAATCAGAACAAACCGTTCGAAGTGAGTGGGCATTATGTAGCATATACAGTAAGTATAGCATAAGTGCTAGGTTTAGTATGCCGATCGCCGTTTTGATGTTGTACAGGTATGCAACCATATCTTTTGACACCAAACAAGTTACTGTTTGACAAATATGCACTGAAATGCAAAATACCATATTCCCTACATTTTATTGTTCGCTTAAAATATACCTTTGGCCAAATCGAGCGGTAATTGCGTTAGCACAGATCCAAAACTTGCACAAAATAGAAGGATTAAAAATAAAGCCGAGATAGGTGCGGAATAGGGTCGAATAAATGGCTTATACTGAAACGGAAACCGCAATGCAAGACACCTTTCAAGTGTTAATATAAAAACTGAAGCACAAGATAGCACATGGTAAACGTATGCCCATATGCCAGTCCAAAACAAAATGTATGGGTTGTAGATTTCAGTATTAGCTGCAATGAGTTAGAGTATAGTTCATGGGAGAATTTCTATTAGCGATGGTAGTTTTATTTTAAAAATTTTAAATTAACTGCGAAAAATCTCCGAATTTTTTCCTCAAAGTAAAAGCAACTTTCAAATGGCTAAAATTGCGCACATTTCAGGATTTAGCCATGTACCACGAAAAATTCGGCAATGTTTTGACATTTCTGCATAACATAAGCTACTCTAACCTGAAAAACAAACTTTGATCGTTTAATGTGTTTTTTAAATTTTAGATGATTCATGGATATTTCCCCCTGTCTCTTCGTGTCTTTTTATGCCTAATGCACTTTGAAGAAGGAGAACGCATGAATGCAGCACACTAGCAAGAAATTGGCTGCATTCTGAGTTAGGTGCCAGAGAAAGAGAGACACGTTGAGACAGTTTGAAATAACCAAATTGTGGGAAATTGAACCAAGGCAGCCGTCCAATGCGGCCGAATGTGGTGTGTAATTCAAATCGAAATTCGTAACCGCTGATGAGTATCATACACAGTTTTGTTTTCGATGACCGAATTCAATAAATTCCGAAGCAAAACGCATCACCTACTTTGAGATGACCAATGTAAGACAATGTAAAAGTGGTATGGAAGAACAGAGATTGCGCAAAATAAATGAAGCACTATAAATATATGCAACGGCGAGGAAAGTCTTTCTCCATGGAAATTCTTTCTATTGAATAAAGTAGAATAATACAAGTGCGTCATTGGAATAAGGCTGATAGAATGGGCGAAAATTATACCGATATTCATCGCCAGATTTAGGCGGGTCAAATAAGGTGCCACTTGAAGTGGCGTATTAGTGGACATTTTCTATAACGGTATACATTAAGTTCTAGATGACTAAAACACTGGATTATCCAAATTGAAGATAAGTTTAGTGGAAATAAAAATAGACAAGACATTCTTTGAATTAATCCTTGTCCCTTTAACGTTTCAAAACTTGACGGGTTTGAATTGGCGCCTAATGTCATACCACTTCTGAAATATTCTAGAAGCATGATAGTAATGGCTCAACGAAAATTATTCATTTATCACATTACCACCTTCTAGAATATTTCTGAAGTCGTTTACGAGAGAGGCTAACGGTTAGACACTAACGCACTTGTTCAAATCCGACGACAGTTTCGAAGCACTACGGGGACATAATTGCTATATATAAATTTAGCCAGTTTTTCCCGGTTCGTTTCTGAAACTCAGAAAAGCGATATCTGAAGAAAACTCTGTCATTTTACCCCACCCCTCTCTCTGTTTTGTTATGAATGCTTAACGCAAACACAGCGAAGTCAGACGATATCGGTAAGTGAAATCTAATGTCTTTGTTTAGAAGCAACCAGAAAGAAGATACAATAATTGGACACAGGGGAAAAGCAGATATTATATTTTTATTCAAAATTATTTTTACCCAAATTACATTTTTTAGAAAAGTACAAGTTTTGGGAAAATGGCATATTCGACAAATATATAAATTCTAGCTAACATTACGCCATATCGTAGAACTGTTGTCCGTTGTTGGTCGGGAACGTAATACTGCTGACATTGTTAATTTATAATTTATTTCCCTCAGCATTTCTTCGAAGCTTGATTCGTCAGAATGCACTTTTCTAATACTAGAAAATTGGTCAGTACCATATAATGTAAAGCGCGTCGCGCTTTACATTGACTAGAGGAATAAGAAGTGCTATTGCGATTATGTTAATTGCCAAGTTACCAGAAAAGTTAGGGATTTAACTGTTTATGTCTGCTAGTCACTTTTATTTCATTAAGCTAGTTAACTGCATTGCCCCCGCTACTTTTAAAGAATGACTCAAACTTAAAGCCGTGTAGATAATTAAATCGCATCATTGTCTCAGGTATATGTTGAGTGAAAGTTTAGTGTGTTTGTTAGCATTTGTGACTGTGTACTACACAGTCACAAATGGAACTTTTGCAACCCTGTTTTCTACTCGAAATACGAGAAGAGCTTGAAATAAAGCTATCAGACAAAAAATAACGTATACCCGAGACACGGAAGGATTAAATTTACTTTACGACTTTAAACTTTCTTTTTGATGTGGTATTTCTATGAGATTTTTTGATATGCACTAAACACAATAGCGCCATTTTGGATCTGTCAGTCTGTAACCACCTTTTTTAAGACCGCTGGGAGGGATCTGATTGTGCCGATCGACTTATCTGGGGCTAACTAGATACCACAAAAATTCGCAGCTAGGTCGCCCAAGTATTTCGTAATTTATGAATCATGTCACAATTGTTACATGACATCACGTGATGTCATGTAAGGTGTGATACTTTTTGCCCATGTCTGCGGCGGGGCCCGTGGAATTTGGCCCCGGGGGTTTTCGGGTACGGGGAATCCGATTTTGGCATTATTTTTGGCATTCGGTTGGGGGTTTTGTGGCGTTCTGCCCATTTTGTGTTTTTGGGTGTTCTGCGGCGGGATTTTTTGGCCCCGGGGGTTTTCGGGTACGGGGAATCCGATTTTGGCATTATTTTTGGCATTCGGTTGGGGGTTTTGTGGCGTTCTGCCCATTTTGTGTTTTTGGGTGTTCTGCGGCGGGATTTTTGGCCCCGGGGGTTTTCGGGTATGGGGAATCCGTATTTTGGCATTATTTTTGGCATTCGGTTGGGGGTTTTTGTGGCGTCCTGCCCATTTTGGGTTTTTGTGTTCTGCGGCGGGATTTTTTGTCCCCGGGGGTTTTCGGGTACGGGAATCCATTTGGCATTATTTTTGCATTCGGTGGGGGTTTTGTGGCTTCTGCCCTTTTGTGTTTTTGGGTGTTCTGCGGCGGGGTTTTTTTTCCCCGGGGGTTTCGGGTACGGGGAATCCGATTTTGGCATTATTTTTTGGCATTCGGTTGGGGGTTTTGTGGCGTTCTGCCCATTTTGTGTTTTTGGGTGTTCTGCGGCGGGATTTTTTGTCCCCGGGGGTTTTCGGGGACGGGGAATCCGATTTTGGCATTATTTTTGGCATTCGGTTGGGGGTTTTGTGGCGTTCTGCCCATTTTGTGTTTTTGGGTGTTCTGCGGCGGGATTTTTTGCCCCCGGGGGTTTTCGGCGGCGGGGAATCCGAATTTGAGGTCGACGGGGCCCGTGGCTGCGGCGGGCCCCGTACCCCGTGGCTGCGGCGGGGCCCGTGGCTGCGGCGGGCCCCGTACCCCGTGGCTGCGGCGGGCCCCGTACCGTGATTACGGCGGGCCCCGTGGCTGGGGCTTTAGATAATTATACGCATACAGATGCAGCCGCCGCGCCGAAGGCGCGGCCTCGAACAATGTCTAAATTTAGTCTAAATTTGTCTAAAAGTTGTCTAAAAAGTGACATGGCGCCATGTCACGTTATGTAAACCACAGCCCCGTACCCGTGGCTGCGGCTTTAGGTAATTCTATGCATATTGATGCCCCCGCCGCGGCGTTAGCCGCGGCCTCCCCCCTCCACTCGTAGATACACAAGCGTGATATTTTTTTCCGTGCAAAAAATATTTATTTTCGTGCAAAAACCCAAAAAGCAAAAAAGTATTTTTTTCGTGCAAAAAATTTTCGTGCAAATTAGTATTTATTTTCGTGCAAAAAATGAAAAAGCAAAAAAGTATTTTTTTCGTGCTAAAATATTTTCGTGCAAAATAGTATTTTTTTCGTGCAAAAAAGTATTTTTTTCTGTGCAAAATCTTCGCACCTAGGTTTTAGGCTGAACAACGCCTTATAAGGGCATACTTTAGGCTTAAGCTTTAGGTTTAGGCTTAGGCAAGACTTAGTCTTAGGCTTAAGCGCCCGAACAAGCCTTATTTTAGGCTCTAGCTTGAGCTTAAGATTAAGCTTAAGATCAAGCTTAAGCTCAAGCTACAGCCTAAAATAAGGGTTGTTCGGGCGCTTAAGCCTAAGACTAAGTCCCTATTAAGCCTAAGCCTAAAGCCTAAGCCTAAAGTATGCCCTTATAAGGCGTTGTTCAGCCTAAAACCTAGGTGCGAAGATTTTGCACAGAAAAAATACTTTTTTGCACGAAAAAAAATACTATTTTGCACGAAAATATTTTAGCACGAAAAAAAATACTTTTTTGCTTTTTCATTTTTTGCACGAAAATAAATACTAATTTGCACGAAAATTTTTTGCACGAAAAAAAATACTTTTTTGCTTTTTGGGTTTTTGCACGAAAATAAATATTTTTGCACGGAATTATATTATGGTACTTGTTTAGTTCACCCCATTCGATGGGGGGGGGGGGAACTAAACAATTTTATTATAATATAAGGCATTTTTGTTTAGTTCCCCCCCCCCATCCTACACATTCAGTTGATAATTCACTCCAAATATCACTGTCTACATCAAACAAAGGAGCTCTTCATTTGAAAGTTTGAAATGAAGAACTCCTTTGTTTGATGTAGACAGTCATATTTTGCAGTGATCGACAAATAGAACCAAATATTTGACTCTGGAAGAACTAAAACAGCCAAAACAAACTTTCATAGAAAGCCGGTTATCTATAACTATAAATTTATTTTGCTATACACAATTTCAGACAAAGTTTCATATCCATTTTATTGTTGGTACTCGATCCATGGCAGTGCTAGTTTATACCGCCGTAGTAGCTGGAGAAACTTGTTAGTAGACTTATTTTTATCCAGAACCAGTTCGATCTTCTCGTCATTCGCCATGAATAGTAAATAGAACAAACGGAAACATTGAGGAAAGCGAGAAAGAGTCCAAGCTGACTGAAATAAATCGTAGGAGAGAAGGCGGTGATCTATAAATTGTTTCATTTGGCACCGAAACTAGTTGCTAACACGTGTGTTAGCAACACCAAATGTTGGTATTACATCCAAAAATGTATCCACAATTGTAGTAACTTTTACTACATCATTTTTCTATAATGATTAAAAATAAATATTACAGTGTTTTGATTCATTTTTCAAAAAATTCAAAATTTGAATTCCAAAAAATTTTGAATTTTTTTCGAAATTTTTGCCATTTTTTCAAAATTTCAGCATATTTTGCAAATTTGGGTGAATTTTGCAAAAAATGCCAAAAAATTAAAATTATTGGCAAAAAATTGGAATTTGCGCCAAAAAAGTGAATTTTTGGCATTTTTGGAAAATTTGCCTTTGGGGGAAAAATTAGACGGGGGATAATTATTCAGTCGGCCTCTAGGGCAAAATTAGAGGGGGTAAAATTACAGGGGGTTAAAGTAGAGAGTTTACGGTAGTTAATTTCGATGCAAAAACTCCAAATCTGAACTCAGAATGGCAAACACTTTATAAAAAATTGATTTTATGCTCTACCCATGTTGAAATTGGGGTTCCATATAAATTCAAAAATTATCGTATATTTATTTCATTTTGACAAACCAATTCAAACCATTTCAACAAACGATACTTGTGTAATACTCACGATACATATTGGCAATTGCGCACTAAATTAGGTGATTAATGATACATGAGTTTATTAAAGGCCGAAAAAAGTATAAAACTTTCTACAGATTAACCCTCAAATAAAAAGTTCACTCCTATAACTAAAATATTTGTTATAAATGAAAAAAACTTGTTAGAAATTAAAAGATTAAAAAGATATAGATCTTTGCAATCTGAACTATAATAGAGTTATTACGCATTTTGTGTTGAATTTTTGCTTAGTTTTTGAAAATAAGAGAAGGAAATAAAGGAGGAAGAGAAAAGAGGAATACTACGATTTTACAAACAAATGTTTTTGTTTCGTTGTTTAATTCCTAATTCTAGACGACTAAACAGATATTGTTGTGAAGTCAAACTACCCAGCAGGACCTACATAATTAGCCAGTTAACATCGAACTTTAATAAAGCTTTAATTAAACCAACTTTTTCAACATATAATTTTGAAGCATATAAAAGGCGACAAATATACTGCAAGACACGTTAAAGTAAACCGGATGGGATACGTTTTCCGAAAACAGACCCTCTGCGGACCAACAAGCGGTCAGATACACATGATATGGAAAGGCAATTACAGCTCCAAATCCGCGACTGACCAAAAATATAAAAAACGAATTCGAAGATGGTTGAATTTCATAGATTTTTTGTCAAATTTTGAGCAATAAATTACATGAAAGGTGAAGAATATTCTCGTCATATCGTTGTGGCGAGACACAAAAGACTGCTTAATTTAACAAAGCAAAATTGTCTTTTGTTCTCTGCTCGGTTTGGGTATTTTAAACGGGCTTACGCATAGCCTCGCTCGCTCTGTTGTCTAAACTTCGCGTTGTCTTTTAGTGGTGCCGCACACTAGCTCTTATGTGACCTTCTCTCAACATATAATAAGAGTATTTTTCGTCGATTTTAGGTTTAAACCAATAACAAAATTCAAAATACCGCCCTTTTAGTGACATTTGGGAGATTGACGAGAAAAGCACCGCGCTTTTCTTTTGAGCTTTTGCTCATAGGTACAAAAGTAATTATGCCCTTTAAGATATACTAACCATCTGGCGACCAGTAGACGGTCAAATAAACATAATACGGTGTGGCAATAATCGCTCCAAATCCGCGACTGGCCAAAAATATAGAAAACGAATTCGAAATACAGTCTAACTTTGTAGATTTTTTGTCAAATTTTGAGCAATAAATTACGTGAAACGTGAGGAATGTAGTCGTGGTGAGACACACTACAATTGTAATATCAAGTCCAAGGTTTAAATACTTGACGTATTCCATTTCAGAAGGAATTTGGTTTGAAGAATTCATTGTAATTTTCTTTATTATTTCAGAATTTGTAAAGACGGGAAACTTGGCGTTGAAAATTTGTGATTTAAGACTTCTAAAGAGAAAGTAATTAGCCAAAGGAGTCTGAAATCCATGGCTATTACGCGCTTATAAAAAAACTATTTCTCATTCGTGTGCTACAAAATGCACTGGTCAATGTTTGTTATGGCTAATATTCTCATTCTTTCGCTATAAGCAAAATATTACTTCCGTTTACAATTATACCCTCATTAGTATGCCACTGCACTTTTAGACCTGCAGGCTTTTAAGAGAGACCTGCAGGCTTTTTGCCCTTGCAAGATTTAATGACTAAGCATGGCTAAGTCTATATCAAACTACTATAGTCGGAACGCTGCAGGGAAGTGGTATAGGAAGGGGATATTCATACTGAAAATAAAATATCGTTTAATACTGGTAGTAAAACACTTGTTTCAGAAAGAAATTTCAGTAGCCACAAGATCAAATGGAGACATATTTTGCGCATATTTGGCGGTCCTCTGATTATGTGCATATTTACAAAACTACCAACACAGAAATATACATAGTCGTTGATTTATTTTGATATGCAGTAAACAATTTGTTGGTAAGTCTACCTTAGAAATATATTGTTTTTCCATTTTCAAGGTACTTTAATAGCTATATGAAAAGTTCAACAAATTTATTGCATTTGTTTTTAGCCAACAATACATTGTTTTATAAAAACGGCTTTATAAATACTCTGCCGATATCATCATATATCATTTCTGCTTCCATGTTTATCGCTGGTAATAAAACATTCGTTGTCATAAATAATAGTCTACACTTTAATTCTTGGCAGAGGCTGTTTATGTTGCTGTAGTAGCTGGTGAAACTTGCTGGACACGACAGATTTTTATCCAGAAACCGTTCGCTTTTCTCGTCAAGCGCCACGAATAGTAAACGGAACAAATGGTAACATTGAGGTAATGGAAGTTGCTAATTAGTTGACCGATATAAAAATTAAGCGAAAAGCCGGTAATCTATAATGTGCTTCATTTGTTTCATTCACTTCAAAATTCTAGCAGAGCTCTGCCAGATTATAAGAAAAATGTTGTGCAAAAAAGTTCTTTTACTAATCCAAACTGTGCCTTCAGACATGAAACCGTAACAGAAACCGCACCATATCAGCGTTCTTTTTCTGTGTCAAATTTTGTCTTTGTATTTTGCCTAAGCGATATTTTTCCTATATGATATTTCCGAAAAAAGCGTAATAAGGTAAACATCTGGCTAAAATTTCGATTTTCTGTCATATTTTTGGCGATGTTATGTATTGCTAAAAGTAATTTTTCGATGTGAAAAATGTTTTGCTCTATGCATAATTTCGTATATATTCAACGGGGGTCAAAATGTTGAGATCTAAAAAATTCCATGGCTTTATTTAAAAAAGATGCATATGATATAAGCCATCCAAATGCTTTTTCCAGCATCAAAAACCTAATTGAACCCTGTTACCCCTCTAAAATAATTTATTACTTACCGTCAGGAATATGCTATTGGCAAACGTGGGAATAACATCCAACGATATGTCCATAACTATAGTACATTTCACGACGTCATTTTTCTAAAATTATTAAAAATAAACATTCCAGAGATTCAATCCGAATATTCTGTGCACAAAAGTGGTGTTAAACAAATCGGATAAGATTCATAGTAAATGAGTTATAGATATTTCGGTGGATACAATTAAAGAAAACTAGCGGCTTGGAACTCCCTACGGGAGTCCGATTAAAAATTTTGTCTACATATCCGCGCCCGACCACAGGACTGGCTCGCCGCCTGCGTCGGCTCGCAATATTCATGAGTAAGATTCAGGACACAGCGCGAAATATTACCTATATAACATTTCCAGCGCGCCCAAATTGTAAAAAATGCCTCGCGCGCGCGGTCAATTCTGACGCCGGATTCGGATTCCCCATGTCCGAAAAACCCCGGATCCAACGAAATGGCTAAAAAGCCATAAAGTACTAAATTTATAGTTTATAGCCAAAAATACTGACATGACAGACAAAATAAGGCATCAAAGGTCATGCTCGGAATGACGGATTTCAGGGCCAGCTTACTGCGGGATGTAATAAGAAATGTTACGGAAAAGTATCCCGGAAGTGCAGCTTCCCAGTATCCACTACCTGTACCGGAAAACCCGTGCATAAATGGGTAGGTGTATAATTAATGTGTATAGTCAAGCGTTAACGCATTCGCCTTGTGACATGGGATAAGGTTTGAGACCTTAGGCATAGGAAAAGGAAATCGTTATGAAGTCTAAATAAAATAAACTAAAGACTAAAGTGAAGTCTAAATGAGTGACTGGGTTTGTCATCAAAAATTCTTAAAAATCAATTTGCCATGCTCTCGATTAAAAAGCTGTATCCGTTTTGCCGGTTGTTTCTATAGAAAATACTAAACTTTGTACGTGGAATGTGAAACACCTTCGCCCCACAAGGTAGTCGAATGATGCCAGTAACTGTGGGACTATAAAATATGTTTAAAATCGTACCAATTTTTCGCTGTTATTCCATTTTATTGCAAACATTAAATAACAACTTCCCAATAGGTTTAATCCACCTACGATAAATTTTGCATTCAGTGGCACCGAGAAGCGATACTTGAGTAATACGCACCATGCAAATTGACAATTGTGTACTAAATGAGGTGATTGAATTAAAGAAAAAATTATTAAAACAACTATTAATACAATTAAGGATTCATAAATATAATGACGTGGAACGTGACGGCCAAGCTCAAAAAGTATAAAAATTTCTATATATAAGTTTTCATTGTGGAAATAAACAAACAACAAGGAGAGATATTTTTTTATTATTGTCAATTTTCAACCAACCTTTTTCAACATCCAACGGAATTTCTATAAGTACATAAAGGGCGAGAAATAAAATCCACAATATATAACAGGATAGTGTAAGCGATGGAAACCATTTTACTAAACGAGAGTGGTAGCGCATTGGAAACGTTAATGCAAAGCATCGTTCAAGAGTTAGAAGCAATGCGGACAACGTAGATAGATATAAATGAATAAAAGTCCCAAGGCCTAACCACATGAGAACGTAAGGTTCGTAATTCCTGCCACCTTAAACAAAATTTGTGTAAAAACGTTTTACGAATTTTCAAATTTAGCATCCACCCCACCTATTCTTTGACTTTTCGGGCTGTCGGGTTTGGTTTTTCTTGGACATGATTCAGTTCTGTTTCTGACCCAGCTATCATATCTCTGAAACTCACTTTTACATTACCTTCCGTCTCTCTCTATGTGAGATAGCGGACCACAACAACCGGCTGTAACCTCGAAGCCATTCGCTTTTTTGGATTGGTTTTGATGGCTTAGTTTGAAATAGCCAAATCTTCAAACTCTGTGCTTAAATCGAAAAGAGCCAATCAAGAAATTTTGGTTACAAAAAAGTAACTAATAGGCCAAAGCTCAAAAGTTAAATAAAATACCCGGTTAAATAGCCAAACCGGCCAGAGAACAAAAGACTGCTTAATTCAGGGGTTCCATTTGTCCTTATTTCTAAGATTTGTCCTTATTTTGAGGGTCCAAATCTTAGAAAAATAAAATGTCCTTAATTCTAAGATTTGTCCTTGTTTTCGGCCAATGTCCTTATTTTGTTCTTATTTTACGCAATATCCATTTCCAAATGGGAATTTTTGAAATACAAGTACATTTTTCCTAAAAATTTTCGCCTGCGGCGCTATTTGGATGCCATTTTTACTCCAAGTATTTAAAAATAGTGCAAATTTTTATGAATATCGCCTAAAATTGAAAAATTTTCGCCTGCGGCGCTATTTTTTCATTCATGCAGAATAAAATATTGGCATTATAGCTTCGGCGCGAATTTTAAAAATTTGAAAAAATGCACCCCTAAGAATGCACTTGGAAAAAATTTTTGCTAAAAAACCATAGGGGGGACCCTATGGTTTGGAAAAATTATAAAAATGTCCTTATTTTTGACCCCGAAATCTTAGTTTTTGGGGCAAATGTCCTTATTTTTGGAGCCGAGTCGATGGAACCCCTGGCTTAATTTAACAAAGCAAAATTGTCTTTTGTTCTCTGCTCGGTTTGGGTATTTTAAACGGGCTTACGCATAGCCTCGCTCGCTCTGTTGTCTAAACTTCGCGTTGTCTTTTAGTGGTGCCGCACACTAGCTCTTATGTGACCTTCTCTCAACATATAATAAGAGTATTTTTCGTCGATTTTAGGTTTAAACCAATAACAAAATTCAAAATACCGCCCTTTTAGTGACATTTGGGAGATTGACGAGAAAAGCACCGCGCTTTTCTTTTGAGCTTTTGCTCATAGGTACAAAAGTAATTATGCCCTTTAAGATATACTAACCATCTGGCGACCAGTAGACGGTCAAATAAACATAATACGGTGTGGCAATAATCGCTCCAAATCCGCGACTGGCCAAAAATATAGAAAACGAATTCGAAATACAGTCTAACTTTGTAGATTTTTTGTCAAATTTTGAGCAATAAATTACGTGAAACGTGAGGAATGTAGTCGTGGTGAGACACACTACAATTGTAATATCAAGTCCAAGGTTTAAATACTTGACGTATTCCATTTCAGAAGGAATTTGGTTTGAAGAATTCATTGTAATTTTCTTTATTATTTCAGAATTTGAAATAGTGTGAGACTTGAGATTTAAGACTTTTATAGAAAATAATTGGCTGAAAATCTGTGTAATGATAAGCATACGGCCGCCTTGTGATTTGTAAGAAATTATTTATTATTCGCCGTACACAAAATTGTAGGCTCATTAGTGCTCTACAACTGCACTTTCAGACCAATACACGGAATAAATGGCTTTGCCTATGGTGTTGTTATGAACACATCATAAACCCATGACCAAACTGAAACCGATTATGGTTCAGAAAGTCGTAAATAGCTAACTTCTGAGCCATTTTTACGACAATGCTTTAACTGGCAAAATTTTCAGGATTTCCAATGGTATCAATTCCCTCTAAGGCGCATTTTGTGTGTGCGCCGGGAAACGGATTTCCCGTTTTTGACGCTCCACGAAACCAAACTCTCCAGTATCCCCCCAAAACCCATGATTTTAGGGGGATTATCAATATTCTTCTATCTTCCAGAGTTGGGGTGCGGAATCATTTTTTCAGTGTTTGGGGTTTCTCGGGGAAACTCACGCGTCAGCCCTCCGTTCTGGGCGTGTGATATGTCAATCGCTTCCTCTCGGTGAGACAAGGCGACTGGTACCGGTCCCAGCCTACACTCATGTTTCGCCCCGAAGATATGGCTTCTAGAAAATCCCGGATTTGGGGCGTGGTCCGCGGCAAAGCCGCGGGTTCTCTTTTCTTGTACATTACTAATTTGCTGGTGTCCGTGCGTGCATCAGTGAACTGCCGTTTAGGCCATTTTTAAGCCGTTTTCGACCGAGATTTATTACTATTACAGTGAACACACCCCATAAATCCGTGAAAATCGTCTCAGAATTGGAGTGATCCTACCACGAAAATGTGGAAAAGGCGGTTTTTTGGGCCGACATGCTAAAAAATTCGATTTTTCGAAATTCTGGAATTGTTTTCTGCAAATAGCGTTTTTAGGGTATTTTCTTTCGCTGGTTCCAAATCTTCCATTAGTTTTCAATATCGCCCGAAAAACGTCTTTTTCTGGCAATTTTTAACGAAAAAGGGCACATTGACAGAACGCATTTTGCGAAATCTCTATATGATGGAGTAATAGTGACGAAATAGCCTGCTTTACTGCATGTATCTGATTCATCAACCCCCCTCAGAGAGAGGCAGAAGCGATAAAGACATACTAACTCAACGCAAAGGAGCGTCATAGAGCAGGCATTTCTGGATACGGGCCTGAAGAGAACTCTCCTTTGTTTTCGAATAGATTTAATTGAAATCTAGACAGCGCGCCGCATCTAATTTGAAAAGAATTTTTGAGAAAAATTTCGGTATCAACGCATCCAAAAACCCCTAGATGCAAGAGCGTTAAATCATATGGTGCATTTATCAAAAAAATTTTGCGGGACATTGCGCAAAACGCGGAACCCGCCGACATAAAAAAGCCACTATTTTGAGAGAAAATGCCATTTTTTTGCCGAAATATGACACTTTGGATATAAATGGACATTTCCTACCCCATATTTCTAATATTATTTCCTAAGAAAACTGCGCTCAGAAAAGCAATATCACACCAAAAGCACTTATAAGCATACAAAACACTTATAACCACTATTGCGTTATGTGAGAAAAAATTAGATAAAACCTAACTGCAAGGACTTTTCCGACAAACCAATATTTCCTCTTCCCACAAAATCTTTTCACTGACAACACATTTTTCAATAAATCCCTGCTAATTTTTTGCACTGCCAAAATTGTTCCTTTTTCCTCTCAACATCCATTTTCACTTAAAAGCAACAGTTTGAAAATCCAAAAATGCTTCCATTTGCCTTTCTGTAAAAAACTGTATCGTCGGAATCGTATAAAACACCTCTCAACTGATCTAGAAGGCAACATTTTTAATCGCGAATTGAGTTACTCTTTTATTCGCGATTAATTTATGGTGTTGATATTTTTTCATATGTAGACTCATTCAAAGTTATGCTCGAAATTCTAGAATAATTTTTCCATGTTTTGCGTGACTC
Organism: Ditylenchus destructor; assembly: GCA_022814885.1. Lineage (NCBI taxonomy): Eukaryota > Metazoa > Nematoda > Chromadorea > Rhabditida > Anguinidae > Ditylenchus > Ditylenchus destructor. The sequence continues at coordinate 103,565 of JAKKPZ010000180.1, forward strand.
CCGTTTATAGCTCGAAGTAAAAAATGATGACATAAGCATTCAGTGTATCTGTTGTGATGAAAATGTTCATAAACTTTTACTGTTCGTGATCTCGGCCACTCGTTTCCTCTGCAAATACTACAATTGAAGACATATTCAATTTTCACTGTTGGTCTTCAATTCGTAACCTTCAATTGTGGAGTAGACCCATGGCCGACTATATTGGGCGACAATCAATATGCGCTGGTCTTCCCCATCCAAATTTCTCACTGAGTGCTCTTGTCAATTTTCAAATTTTCCTTTCTCGCGACAGAACTTTTTAACGCCTTTCCAAAAGAAATTTTTTGGAAAAATTACTAAGGGGTGCTTAGTGAAAAGGCATGTCCGGTTCCAAAACTCCAAGCGTGATTTTCGGGGCAAAATTTATTAGCACATATGAAGTTTTGCAGATAATCTTAAAATTCAAATCGTCAAAAGTTTTCAAACCAGTTTTGTTCCTTTACGACATGGGGAATTAGCGCATCAAAATACCCCTAAAAACACATTTTGCGAAAAATCCGAAAAAATTTGATTTCTTTGACCATAGGCGGGACCATATGGTTTTCCGAAAAAATCGATTTTTTTTGAAAATGTGGAACAGTTTTTCGCAAAATATGTTTATAGGGGTATTTTGATGCGCTGATTCCGAATCTGCAATTAGTTTTTTCGTATTGCATCAAAAATGGGCATTTTTGGGCCATTTTTTGAAGAAAATAGAGGCTTTCCATATTTAAAGGGTGGGAAAAAAATCCGTACAAAACTAAATTTTCAATTTTCTGTGTAGAACGCAAAACCTGTAAAGCAAGTTTGGTGTTATACTAGGTTTATAATCAGGCGCGCGGGCACGGCCCGCGCGCGTCTATGGATTGAAAAGTTTTTAAGTTTAGAAATATGTAATAAAATATTTTTTGCTACAACAAAATTGAATAATTAAAACTGTCGAAAATAAGCTGTAACTAAAGGTTACACAGCAAAGACTAAAGATATTGGGTTCTAAAGTCTGAAGCGTTGGTTCCGTATGTCCAACGTACAAATGTCCTACTTACAAATCTCTAACGCACAAATCTCAGACGTTCAAATATCCCGACTTACAAATGTCCCATGTACGGAGAAATACGCTGATGGGGAGGTGCAGATTTGGCAAGCTCCCCAAATTGGTCATAAAATTCTAAGGGTTTTTACCCCAGAATCGAGAACTCCCTTATTTGGGTATCTCGCGAGGTGTCCCAAAGGCAAAGTTGCTTGGAATGATCTTATAAGCAACTTTGCCTTTGGGTCCCCGCGCGACCAGCCCATATAAGGGAGATCTCGAAACCAACCTCCCCAAATTGGTACCTGACGCTTTTAAGGGACCTGGATGGGGATACCAATTTGGGGAGGTACCAAGTTGGGGATACTCTCGCGCAGCCTTTATAAGGGTTGTTCGGGAGCGTTAAGCCTAAGTTTGGTTGAGTCTGTACAGCAGCCTAATGCCTAAAATGCGAGGTGAGAGAGTGTTAGAGAAAAATACAATTTCGTAGAGCAAATTACCTGCGTACAAATGTCCGACGTACAAACGTCGACACAAATTGAAGCGTACAATGGGCGAAAGCCAATTGGAACAGCGACTGTCGACTGGCTTGAACCAAAAGTCCCGCAGCCCTTATAAGGGTTGTGCGGGAGCTTAAGACTAAGCCTAAGTCTTGCTTTGGCCCCAGGTTGTTCGAGCAGCAAGCCTAAATCCTGGAACGTCCCTACGTACACATGTCTCTACGCACAAATGTCTCACCTAAAAATGTCCCCCGTCTAAATATCCTACGTACAAATGCCCCCGCGTATAAATATCCCTAAAAGTTTCTTACGTACAAATGTCCTACGTACAAATGCCCCGGCGTACTAATGTCCTACATACAAATGTCCGACGTACTAATGTCCTACATACAAATGTCCGACGTACTAATGTCCTACATACAAATGTCCGACGTACTAATGTCCTACATACAAATGTCCGACGTACTAATGTCCTACATACAAATGTCCGACGTACTAATGTCCTACATACAAATGTCCGACGTACTAATGTCAATGAAATACGAAAGATCGACTTTTTTGGTCGAAAAATGAAAAAAAATGATAAAAAGTGGCATAAGAACGAATCCAAAAATGGAAATTTAGAAATTTAAATGCCGAAAGACTCTAAATAAGCTAAAATAACCATTAAAACCATAAAACTTATAAGTATAACCCTTTAAAAACCCCAATAACGCATTTTTATGTTTCGGCGCGAATTCAAATTTGAAATTTGGATTGAAATTCGAATACAGGAGGTCGAAAAATCCCTGTATGCAAATTTTCAGCTCGTTTGGTAGTCTAATACAAAAAATCGACTCTTTTGGTCAAAAAATGGTCAAAAATGACAAAATTGGGATAAAAAGGAATCGAAGATTGGAAATTTAGAAATTTGAAAGCCGAAAGACTCTAAATAAGCTAAAATAACCATTAGAACCATAAAACATATAATTATAACACATAAAAATGGCAAAAACGCATTTTTACGATTTGGCGCGAATTCAAATTTTAAAATTTGAAATCTGAATTGAAATTCGAATTCAGGAGGTCGAAAAACCCCTTGTATGCAAATTTTCAGCTCATTCGGTAATCAAATATGAAAAATCGACTTTTTTGGTCAAAAATGACAAAATTGGGTTAAAAATGAATCCAAGATTGGAAATTTAGAAATTTAAAAACCAAGATATTCAAAATAAGCTTTAAAATCGAATAGAATCACAAAATTTAAAATCTTAACGTCTAAAAACCCCAAAAACACGTTTTTACGTTTTGGCGCGAATTCAAATTTTCAAATTTAAAATCTGAATCGAAATTCGGATTCAGGAGGTCGAAAAACCCCTGTATGCAAATTTTCAGCTCATTTGGTAAGAAAATATGAAAAATCGACTTTTTTGGTCGAAAAATGGTCAAAAATGACAAAAATTGGCATAAAAATGAATCCAAACCATGAAATGTCGAAATTTAAAAATATAATAATCCAAATAAGCTTTAAAATAGAATAAGAACATAAAATTTATAAGTCTCATATTAAAAACCCTTAAAAACACGTTTTTACGTTTTGGCGCGAATTCAAATTTACAAATTTTGAAAAAAATATTTTTCCGGACAATAACTTTTGAAACCGGATCGAATAAGCCAAAAATCACAGAAATCTATCGACGGGATCCCGAGATCTCAACGTCACAAGTACGCAAGATTTGTCAAATAATAGGTTAAATTAAATTACTAGTTCTAAGGGTTATAACAAAAAAAGATCAGCTCGATTCACTTTGTATATCCAGGCAAACGGCAGGTCCAAAGTTGTCAACCCAAATTTTAGCCTGTACGGCCAAAGTGTCATTTCTTTGTGACACAAAATACTCAGGAAATTCTTATAGTTTATTAGAAAATTGTATACGAGATAAATGTAGAAGACCTTGCAAACATTTAAGTGGTTACACTCCATCTGATGATGTCAAAATAGAAAATTTATGATTTATCAAAAATGTGATATTTCCTCGAAAGCGAGAAAATCCTCGATTTTGCAAATTTGCCAAAATTTTAAAGCGCCGTTTTTCGAGTTTAGTTAATCGAAATGAGATAATCTTTTTTATATGTTGTGTAACTAGGCAGATAGTCGTAAATAACAACAATAACTGCATCACACCTTTTCAAATGTTCAAATAATATTTCAAAAAACTGAATTTTTTGCTGTACAGGCTAAAATTTGGGTTGACAACTTTGGACCTGCCGTTTGCCTGGATATACAAAGCGAATCGAGCTGATCTTTTTTTTGTTATAAACCTTAGAACTTGTAATTTAATATGACACCAAACTTGCTTTACAGGTTTTGCGTTCTGCACAGAAAATTGAAAATTTAGTTTTGTACGGATTTTTTCCCCACCCTTTACGTGGCGGGACCAACTAAAATCTGACCTCAAATTCGGATTCCCCGCATCAAAAAACCCCTATATAGGTGAAATCGGCAAAATTTCCCGACCCTCGATTTTCCGGTTAAAATCCCTGCCTCGAGTGTCAAAACTTTGTCGCCAACCTAATATTATTTAAAAGTCGTTGTCAAAACCCGCCAGCTGGCAAAGACCATAAAAAACAGTTACTAAAATAAATTTTCTCAAACTTTCAAACTTTTTGGTATTATTTTACTATAACTGACAAGATGGCCTCAGCGTACGCTGGGCATCACGCAGGAAGTTTGTGTCGATCTCTATATGTCTGCTTCCCCTCTCTCCTTCTCTGCTTATCTGCCTTCCCTCTATTTTTCGCAATTTTTGCTGCCTATGCTATATATTATGCATATACGCGAAATTATGCACATACGCTATTCGATCAGTCAAAGTGAGCGTAAAAGAAAAGAGGCTGCAAAAAGTTAAGAAAAAAAGTTTAGCTAACAAATTTTGATCCTGCTATGAGTGGTGTAAATCATTTAAAGTATTCTATGCGAAAAATTCCAGAATTTTCATTTTCTGGCTCTGCACAAATTTAAACATTTGACATTTTTAAAGAAACTTTGTTTAGTTTACTTTTGTTGGCACCTGATGTTTCGGTATTTTAAACTTTTCTAAAAATTAAAAAGTCATTTTTATCGAAATAAATTGGTATACATCTTGTAACATTTCGTCGTGAACACTTGCCGAATTTTTAGGAACAGTATGACTATTATACGTAAAACTCTTATTTGAAAATTGTTAGCTTTTAAATTCAAAATTAGAATTCGCTTATTTTGGATTGAATATTTATTTAATTTAATTGAATATTTATATCGATTATTTTTTTGTGTTTTGCCCCGCAGACACTGGAGAAAACTGCCGAGAACACTGACATCGACTGCGCTCTCCTCTAGGAAAGGTCGCTGTACGATATATGAGCTGTTGCCTAGTGGTTGCTCTGTATGGGCACACTGTGTCCGCGCGACCGTGGATCTTGTGTCTGGGATCAAATCTTTCATCTTGCAAAACCTTTCTGAATAAGAGTCGTGTGTCTTGAGACCCAGTGTCATGAGATCTTATGCGAGCGTTATAAAACGTATAGACTGAATCTAAAATATTAGATTTTTGCTCTCTTTTCAAATCTTATCTTTCTGGTCTCGTATATAGAAAAACTGCGTTTAATTTAATTCGTTTATTTAATTTTTACTTGTATTGGTTTTTGAAAAAGCTTCTGTTTATGGATGTTGCATTCATCATTGAAAGCAAATATTTCGAAATTTCGAAGTTTATTTTTAGAAAGTTTTTTCGTTTGCTTTCTTTTCTTCAACAAAATGTTTCATTCGTATCGTTTCCAATGTATGGGCAAAATTTATTTTTTAATAACTATAGAATTCGACTAAAACGTTTATTTTATAGAAATTCCACCAGTCAATAACAATCCTGAAGTGATCCATAATATGTCAGTGTCGTCATTATTAATTTTCTTTATAATTATTTTTGCACTATTTTCTACGCATTATTGTGGTAAAGCAGATAAGGGAACCACTGATGATGAAAAGGCACCGTAAGTGTATCATAGCGTTTTTTATAGTTATTTTCGTGTTGTGAAATCTGTCTAAAATTCGTTTTTTCTCGCGTCAATTTCTCATTAGAATTTATTCAATTAAACATTTTAAGTACAAAAATTTATTTTGAGAAAAAAGTTCAATCATTTCCAAAATGCATCCATCGAACCTAACATGTTTTCAAATCCTTATAAGGTTTATCAATTTTTTGAAAAATTCTTTTTCTTTCCAGGTTGACTAAAACGAAGTTGCAAGCACTTGCGCAACAAATCGGTAAGGATAAGGTCAGAACGAAGGAGAATGGCGTCAAAATAACCTCTATAAGGGACCTTTTTATCCGTCAAGTAACATCCAGCCGTAGGAAGCGCGATTATATTGCAAAATCTCTGGAACAAAGCGACAAGGAGTACCATTTGCCGCGCGACATAAGGGGAATCGTGGTGAGCCGGAGCGGGAAATGGGCGGTGGAGAAGCCGGAAAGTCGTGACGAAACCGTCGGAGCCATTCTGGAGTATGCCGAGGTGCGCGTGCGCACTAAATTTATGGACAGACTGAAGGCATTGGAAACTGCCGACCGTGCAAAAATCTTAAAGGATGGTGAGAGGAAAACTTACAAGGAGCTTTTGGGGATGGACACAGTGAATACGAAACCACTGCCGCAGAAAGGGTGTAGGGTAAGTGGTAGTAGTATTATGTCAAAACAAATTTCAGTCGAACCTCGTTATAAGGTATTATTTGCCAGGAACGGTGAACCAAAGCCAAATTTACAAAGGATTTTACCTCAGTAAAGGAATTTTTCCTGCTTTGGCAAAGGCGGGACTGGAAAATTTTGCCGATTTGTTCGAAAAATTTTTCAATTTTGGCGAATGGTATAAAATATTTGGAATAAAATGTATGAATTTTTCAAAAATGTTTAACTAAATGTGTGAAAAAAACATAAAGAGAGAAAAAACCAAATTCTCCTGCTAGCAAAATACTTGGCCAATTTTTGCCACTTTGATACTACCACGCTATAAGGTGTTTTTGCACTCGAACTTTATAGCGTGGTTCGACTGTATTTAAAAGTAAAGATGTTTAGCAATGCTAAAATTATAGCAATATCGCAGGGGTCATACTAAAACAGTTAGATATATTCATTTATTATTTCTATTTCATTAAAAATATTCTCTCATTATTTACAATACAACTCACGCTCTCGGCGCCAGTTTGAGAGAGAGGTGGTACTATGGCGAAGCAGTTAGACGGAAGCAGTATACAACATCAAATAATCGGTTAGAGATAGAAAGACGTAGAACCGCACGTCTAATAAAATGGCAGTTGTGTTATATATTCGCGCATGCACGCGAGTAATTTTCGACGCTATTCTATTTCGCATGCGCGTCTGTAATCTCCACCCGCACGCGTGACTAGAGAGTATTTTTTAGGGATCGGCGAGCCCGAGCTTTGCCGAGCCCGGGTAGGTCGGGCTCGAAGCTCGGGCTCGGCCAAAATGGAATTTCACCGAGCCCGAGCCTGGGCTCGAGCTCGAAGCTCGGAAAAAAGAGGCCGAGCCCGAGCCAGGTCATTTTTGGCCGCGCCCATTGGGCGCGGCCGAGTGAAAAATTTTAAATATTTCGAAGAACCAAAAATTTTCAATGTTTATTTTTGCAAACAACTCAAATTTTCTAAAAAATTTTGCCCGCGGCGCTTCTGTGGCTATGTATTTTCAAGCATGCATTTGTGAATTTTAAACTTTCTTCTGCCTAAATACAGCGTTCGTGATTGCGTATTATTTTACAGATAATATCTATTTTATTAGTTAATCAATCGCTTCCTTTCTTCATTGAATACGCTTTTTCTAGATTTTTCTAATTTGGGTTGTTCATTTCTATTTATTTAAAAATCGATTGGATTGATAAACATAAAATCAAGCATGGCAGCGGACCGACCTTTTGCCCGGTCCGGTCCGGTCCCGGTTCGGTCCGGTCTATAAAAGGTCAAAAATTTTTCGCGGCGCTACCTTCGGTAGCGCCGAGATTTTTTTGCAATTTTTTTTGTAAAGGTGTTTTTAGGGTATTTCAATGTGCTGATTACGAATCTGCAATTATTTTTTCCGTATCGCATCAAGAATTTTAATTTTTGGTCTAAAATTTTGGCCAAAATTTCGAGAAAATTGGTTAATATTTTGTGAAATTTTTGCCAAAATTTGCATTTTCACCATTTCACCAATTGCAGATTTGTGATTAGTGCATAGAAGTAACCCCAAAAACACTTAGACGCGGAAAATATTTGCGACTTAAAAATGGCCAAAACCGAGACCGAGTTTTATAAGAGAAAAGAAAACATACAAACAGCAAAAAAGCGCCGCAGGCGAATATTTTGGAAAAATAGCAACGTACAATAGAAAATGGGAGGAAAAATAGCGCCGCAGGCAAAAATTTTTATAAAAATTGAATTGTTTGCCAAAAACTTACATTGAAAATTTTTTATATTTCAAAATTTTTTGCCGTCGAATGCATTCTTAGGGGTGCTTGTTAAGTTTTGGTCGGTCCGGTTTGGTCCGCCGGACCGGCCATCCCCCGGTCCAGTCCGGTCCGGTTGCCATGCTTGCATAAAATACGTTTATCGAATTTTGTTTGCTCAGGTTTTTTGTAATTCAAATCGGGCTCGAAGCTCGGGCTCGGCCAAAATGAAATTTTATCGAGCCCGAGCCTGGGTGAGTCAGGCTCGAAGCTCGGGCTCGCCAAATTTTGCCGATCCCCTAGTATTTTTTACCCACAAAGCCTAGAGAAATAAAGGAAATGCGATTCGTATGTTACCAACGCTCCATTACCGGATAGGGAAGGTCGCAAATATATTGCTTCTCCGAAGTTAAACATTTTGTTCAAAACCTCTAAAAGCTAAAAATGACCCTGAGAAGTATTAAATTACGAATGAATGTCCTGTTTCCTGTACTTACCGAGACCTGTCGAATGAAACCAAACTTGGCTATAAGGAAAGCAAGAAAAAATGTTGCAACGCAAAAAACAGCGCTTTAATAAAGAAGTATTAAAAATTGTTTTCATTACATTAAAGATCAAATATCATTCTCAGAAAGCAACGTTTCAGCTGAGTTTGGTAGTGAAGGAAGACACAAAATTGGATGCATATCTCTGGGAGTTGGGAATGGCGTACACGTCAAAAGACGTAAAAAAACAGCGCAAAACTCTCTTGGACTTAGAAATGCTCTACAAAGTCGGGCAAGAACTTTATGACGTTAAAATCGGAAAAAGAGAAAAGGTCAAAGAACTCCTAAAAAAGCTCAAAGAGAAAAGAAAAAACGAAGACGCCAAAATCCAGGCAGATCAAGAGGAGAAACTACGCAAATTGCGCCTCAAGCGGGCAAAAAGTGAAGCGGAAAAGCGTAACATGCCTTTGGAAGAATTCCTGGATGAAGAAGATAAGAATCCTGAAGTGAAAAAGAAAAAAGAAGAAGAAAGGAATCCGAAAAAGGTCGACTTGAGCTCCTATGCTACACTCAGAACGATAATGAAGGGTTCCGATGCCTTCTCCGAAATTGCTACTTTGGACTTTAGTATGATGCCGCAAAAAGAGGAGGAAAATGAAGGAAACAGTTTTAAGGAACTGATAAGCTTGCTCAAAGAAATGCTTTTGAGGTAAAAAGTTTGAAAAATAAATAAACCGATTTAAAAATACAGTTACTAGAGAATTTTTTAGTGGATAAATTGTATAAAATTATATACGTTTTACTTTAAGACAATACCGTAAGTTGGAATCTCATATAAAAAAGACACCAGAGCAAAGAGAACAAGATAGGAAAAATAAGGAAAAAGATCCATTGGAGACAGTGTTCATAGAAGAGACTGACGAAGAAGCCAAAAAAGAACTATTGGAGTCGATGGGAGATATTCTCAAGAGCGAGGATCCCGAAATACCTGAGGAGAAAGAACCAAAGCCAGATGATAGTCCGCAGAATCGCGAGAATTACACCTATCTCGACATCGTAAGACACAACCCGAAACCGTTTGATTTTCTCAAAGAAAAAGCCCATTTCGAGATTGTGGCAAAGCCGGTGGGACGGGAATTCTCGAAACTCAAGTCGCGCGATTACATTAGTATAATGAGGATTTTGAGAGAAGAACACTCCGATTATGGAATGCTTGGCACCGAAACTTTTAACAAATTTGCGCCAATTTTGAACGAAAATGATGACAATGTGCAGAATTGTTATGAAGTCAGCAAATATTTGAACAAGGCAATCTACTATAATCCCGAACCAACCAAGCCGGATCCTGCCCATTCGGAGCTATTGGGGAGATTGGGCGCGCAAGTGCTCAACTCAGTGATCAATGCGAAAAAGTTATCGATTGATCTTTCTTCTCACATGTGAGTTTTGAATTCAGCTCGGAAACAAACAATTGACATTGGCGCGATCTCAAACTAAAATTTTCGTGCACCCCCGATACTTAACGAGATTGTGTCAGCTTTCGGGCCTTTTGACAAGAATTTTTAAATAGTTTGCTAATAATAATTTCGTTGACTTTCGTCTATCATGTTTTTGATTATGACAAATATGAATCAACTTTTTGAGCTACGTTTATTAATACTAACAGTTTTTCTTATTACATTCATTTTCGAAGTTATTTTTTGCTCAGAAAATACACCACTTTTTTAAATAAGTAGCTTTTGTGCACTCTTTCAGAAATTATGCCCTATCATGTATTTGGCATTATGTACAATCTTGGCGTTCCGTCCTTTGGCCTACGATTTATTGTTACAAATTTCAGGATTATAAGCATGTTCAGTAACGGCGCCATTTCCGTAGGGCTAAACTTTTTCGCCTGGCCAGCAGTGATTGCGTCACTTTGCGGCGGCACTTTCGGACTTGGCTGCCCGGCCGCTCTTCCACTTATGGTGTTGCTATATTCACTGACTCCAATTATTGTGTTTTCTTTCGATGCGTATGTTATGAAAAAACTCATCGACAAAGTAAAGAAAATGCTAGAAAAGTCAAAGAGAAAAGGAAAAGCTCCACCAAAAAAAGAAGAAGAGCCGGCAATACCGAAGACTAAGGCAAAATTGTGGGACA